>PVHX01007434.1:0-82688 GCA_004024805.1 Geosciurus inauris | reverse complement strand
ATGGCAAAGTGCTAAGCAACTCAGTGAGACTCTGTCTCTACATAAAACAGAAATAGGCCTGGGGATGTGGCTCAGTAGTTGAGTACCCCTGAGTTTAATCCCCGGTACAAAAAAAAAATTTTTTTGTTGATAATATTACCTTCATTTAATGTAATTTTATTTTATTTTGACTTTTAAATTACTTTTATTAAATTTAAATTTAAAAGTGTAGAAATACAACCTCATCTATTTACATGCTAATTTAGAAATTTGATTTTATTTCTCTAAGAAGTTTCAAATAATTTCCTTACACATTTTTAAAAAGATAACAGAAGTTTTATACAATAGTTGTAATCACCATCTTAGAGACTATTTGTCTTTATTCTTCAAAGGTGAATAGTGTTTGTCAAATGTAAATATACTAAATCTCGATTTAGAAAATTCTAATCTCTGTGTGTATAAAAAAATAAATTATATTTGGTATAATTTTATAAGTTCTTCTATTAATCTGTGAAAATATCATACAAATGTAGAAAATTTTTTTATACTTCCCTTTAGAAAAATAGTGAAAGATACAGATACAAAAATTTAATATCTATTCTGCATGTAAATAAACTAATTAGTTGAGGAAGGATCCTCCACTGATTTAGTTGGCACTTTCTTTTCTTTCTGAACTTCTTTTGGAAATTTTTAATTTTATTATTAAGTTTAGGTTTTCAAATTTCCTCCACCTCATAATACTTTATTCTGATCCATTGGCATTGTTTCCTTCTGAACCATATAATGAATTATCTTTATTTTGTCCTTCAGTTCTCAGGTTCTCTATATCCAGATATCACAAATCACTTTGACATGATCTCTTTTAACAGATCCATAAGATAATTTTGGAACAAATCATATGTTAAACCTGACATGAACTTCTGCCTTCCCTATTGGAAAAAATAAAACAAAATAAGACATGATTCTACCTACAAGTTCAAAAGTACTTTTTATATTTCAGTTAGATGGAACACATTGCTATGCCTCCTGACTTATTAAAATACAGAAAATTCGACTTTGAGAAGGCCACAAAAAAAAGTGGCCACAAAAGCACAAAAGTTTTGTACCAATTGCAAGAGTATTTTGACATAAAATACTCTTGCAATTGGCACAAAACAAATTGTCTTCAATAAAGCTAGACATTATTGATCTCAATTTTCTAAGTGTAATATTCACTTATTGCTAGATTATTTCATTAGAGGCATATATTACCACAAATAATATTTTCTGAATGCATACTATGTAAAACTTTTAATTGAGGTTTAGGGAGAATATAATGACTTTGTATTTCAGATCAAAATTTTTGATCTGAAAGCTTCATACATGATTAACAAAATCAATTACAAAATATGACCATTGCCTAAACAAAACGTTTAATGAATTATAACATGCATTCCTAAGAGAAATGTCATTTTGTGGAGAGAGATCTTTGAAGATATAAGTAGAAGCAGGCTCTCTATTAGAGCCATGAATAATGGATTATACATAAAATTACATTAAGTTATTTGACAAGACTTAAAGGTCAGTATGGTTCAAAAGCCCATTTATTTCTTGACTATTCTACAACATGACCACATTCCTTTCCAGCTAATCATTTGAATACTTTCAGTGACAGGCAGCTTCATATCTCCCATGACTGTCAGTTTTTACTTTATAGTTTTTAGTAAAACAGTTTCAGTATTTTGTATCTCCATGCAGATTGCTTATATTACTACAAATTCTAACCATAATCATATTAGACATACCAAACATTTGGTAATTAAGTCCCAAATTATCCAAATCATTTATTCATTGAGATGGAGGAGTTACCCCAAAATACACAAACTGAGAAACATACATATATACAATGTAAATGTTTTGTTGAAATTATATATACAGTTCTGTTGTGTTTGTGGTCAAAATCTTTAAGCAACACTCTTAACACACATTTGCAGATTTCAGAAATCAAATATTTTAAAATTCATTATGAGAAATAAACATCACATAGTATGATCCACTAGTGTCAGAAGATATCAAGATGTTAAAATGTTCTAAGTGAACAGGGAAACTACTGGAGAATATCCCTCTATTATTGTTATTTATAATAGTTGTATGATTTCCAAATACTTGCCATTTAAGTAGGTTTATTGCTTATACTTTTATTCTGTGAATATTATAAACCAAAAGGATCTGATATTTTGATAAAATTTCATTATGAAGTGTTCCTTAGATACTGTTGAAACACAAGTCAATAATCTGCTAGAGATATCTAAATTGTTCTGATTTCAAAAGAGAATCATGCTTTTTGAGACATTCCTCAGAACAGAAAAAATTATCTTATATTTATACTTTACTTATTTAGAGAAAAATGGGTTTTCAAGTAAAAATTTATGCAAGATAATAATACTTTTCTAATTTACATTTTTCTATCAATATAATATGCAAAGATAGACAAGAAAATTCACTTTTAATAAAACACGTCATTAATCATCTAGTTAATAAGTGCCATTTTGCTAAGTGACATGGACTATATATATCATTAAATCACAATCCCCATTTTGGAAGAGTTAAATATATTTGGGCATACTAATATGGTTGGCACATAGTACACATAATATAAATGTGTTTATACAGTTAAAAGCACTGAATTTAATATGAATTTGTTTTTACAAGAAATTATTAGAAAATCGCATTCACTCTTGGTTAAAATAAGACAAACAACTTCTTATTAAATGGATTACATATTTCAATTACTTACTAAAATTCAGTGTATTTTCAACAGTTGTGAAAGAAGGCTATTATATATTCAAGAAACATGAGAAAGTAAGTATTTGGCAGAATCCCTTGGTAAAAGTAAGTGTTCAATAACTGTTTGCTTTATGAACAAATAAATAGAGCCCATTAGGGTAGCTGGCCCTCTTCATCTAGAAATAAACATACAAACACTTTGAGGAAAAAGAAGTCACATATGTCCATTTCTCTGAAAAAAAAGGTACATTGCATATGTTTTTAAATGAAATAATTTAAATTAATTAATTTAACATTACCAATAACAATTAAGGAATACAGCTATTTCCTAAAATGGGATTTTTAAAAAAAAATTTTTTTTAGTTGTCAATGGACCTTTATTTTATTCATTTATTTATATATGGTGCTGAGAATCGAACCCAGGGGCTCACACATACAAGGCAAATGCTCTACCACTGAGCCACAACCCCAGCCCCTAAAATGGGGTTTTTGATGTAACATTTTTCTGGAGATTTCTTGTTGTCCTTTAGTTACCCATAACTGAGAATTATATGATCATATTGAGAAAACTGAGATGCTATCTTCTTTACCAAGTGGTAGCCACATTATATTCTTGAAGTAAAACACAAAAGGAAGCAAGTGCACTTTTGAATCTTGATCTAAAAAACAAAATCAAAGAATAAAAATATAGATTACATCTTCCATTAAGGCTTACAAAAATCAGAGCTTTCAAAATAAGTGTTATCCTTATTTAGACATTGTTTAAATATTTGTTACATTTCCAGAGCTAAACAAATTGCAAAAAAAAAATCTGCAAAATTTATTGGAAAAGAATAATGAATTACAGCTTAATAATATGAAATAATTGTTCTTGAATCAAAATTAAATGGATTTCCAATTCGGTTGCACTTTGCAAGTTTATATTAGTGACATCATGGAAAATGTTAGTAAATATTGGGAGTCAGTTAACAGTGATGTTGAAATGCAGGAGACAAAATCCAGGGACATTTGGGTACTGACCAATATATAAAGAGCATTGCCATATATAAATGCCAGATGAAAAAGATGCTAATGTTTTGAACAGCTTACATAAATCATTGCTAACATTTTATATAAATTTATTGTTTAAGTGTATACTTACAAAAGAATGTTCATGTAATGTTAATGCAAATATAGGTGTTTCAATTTACTGAAGAAGTTGATAGACTGAGTACCTGATTACTCTCTTTGGAATTCTTACCTTATGATACTTTATCTTTGATTGACTCTTGTTCAGCCATTCAGACCTATGTAAGAGTCACTTTGCTCTTTCCCGACTTAGGACTTTGAACCAACAGTTCCCTCTTCTAAGAATGTTCCTCCTTCTACTTTTGGTTTAGCTGGATGTTCACATTACAGTCTTTATTTTAAATGTCTTATTTTCAAAAAATTTTTGCATGAAAATCCTTATTAAATAGATTGCTATATAATTCTATCTCAACATCTTGTTAATACATATTAAAGGCTAACATACACAATATAGTAAATTCTCATTGTGATTGCTATGTTCCATAAAATTATTGTAAACACAGTATTAATCAGTTAATGCACCCTTGCATGTACACATGCCTATAGATTTCTAGGAAGTATTTGGAGCTTTCAAAACCCAATAAGAAACTCTAATTTCCTTTTTTTTTAAAATCTCAGTGGGATTGCCGCCTTAAGAAGATATATTTTTAAATAATTGCTTTTTGTTTTCAACAATAATAGCGCTAGCAATAGAGTTCTTTCGACATAAAGTCCCATGGTCAGCTGCAATAATGACAAGTCCTCAGAATGCAGGTTTCAGGGAACTTGCAAATTCCATTGGTGACAGTTCTTTGGGTAGAAAGATTTGGGAAGCTTCAGACTCATTCTTATCATTTCAGTGGTTTCCAAGGTGCTTGATTTAGCAACTACTATATATGTGAGGCTGTTATATACAGGACTGTTTTGGAATTGAGGAATAATAATCAGACAAATGCAAATGTCAAAATCACAGTGTTCTTAAAGTAAAAATCACAACACTATAATGTGTGATTATATTTTCATTACTTATAATCCACTTATAATGTCAGCATCATACAAAAATTACTCTAAGAAATGACAAAAAGTTCTTAGTATATGTCACTGTCATAATTAAATATGATAATGGACAAAATCACTAAAAATTCCTTCATTTCTACTAATATCTATAGAATAAGGGAGATTTATAATATTTTTGGTCTTAAAATGTAAAAAAATTAATACTTGCAAAAATTTTATTAAATCCAGTTTTAATTTATGCTTTTTACCATAACTAGAATAGATTCATTCCTACTTAAAAAATTACTTCATGGCAAAATATTTGTACTAAAACTTAATAATATAATTATAATTAAATAAAACAATATTTCTGAAATGACAGTAAAAATTCACACATTTTCTATTTTTTCCAAAAAGACAATTTTGTTCTTCACTCTCTTTGCAGATCTGACTGAATCTTTATGCAGGTGTGTTTCTGTATATTAATTAGTTGCCCCCCCAAGGTCTCTACTAGATTTTTTATTTTATCTCCAGAAATGACAGATGAATTAACAACTTGGATTATATTTTATATATAAAGGAATGAAACCTACTTTTAAAAACAATCATTCTGGTGATAGTGCTGACAGACTCTTTTTAAACAATTTGTACAAGTGTCACCAACTTGAGAAATCTTCAGCTATCTTCCATTTAAAACTTCACACAGAAAGCACACTCATGTCATAAATAATTTGCTTGGTTTTTATTTTTTAAGAAGTCATAAAAAGGTGCAGTTTTTAAAGTGTGAAAATATTTTTATCACATGAAAAATTGCCCTCTAATGTTCTAACAGTGAGAACATAAGAGAGAGCATAGTATTTTTGGTAGACTGAAAATAAAGCAGTATAACTAGTAAAAGTTTTTAGTTTTTTAAAACGTTTTTTTGGCACCAGGGATTAAACTCAGGGGCACTCAACCACTGAGCCACATTACCAGCCCTATTTTGTGTTTTATGTAGAGACAGGGTCTCACTGAGTTGCATAGCGCCTCGCCTTTGCTGAGGCTAGCTTTGAACTTGCCATTCTCCTGGCTCAGCCTCCCAAAGTGCTGGGATTACAGGCGTGTGCCACCGCGCCCAGTTTAGTACAAGTTTTTATACAAGTTGAGGAGTTGATAAAAAAAAAAAAATAAATGATGGGAAAATTTAAGAAGGTACTTGACAGAACTATGCTTAGTATTGTCATAAAAGAATGAAAAGCATCCATCACAACAGCATTAGTGACAATAAGTGAAGACAAAATGAATATGCCAAATCAAAATTACACTGAGATTTCACCTCACTCCTCATTGTTAGAATGACAACCATCAAGCATATAAATAGTAATGAATGTTGGTGAGGATGTGGGAAAACGAACACTTATACATTGTTAGAAGGATTGCAAATCAGTACAACCATTATGGAAAGTTTTAAGGAGTTTCCTCAAAAGATTAAGAATGGAACCACTATATGTTCCAGTTATTTTGCTTCTCAGTATTGATCCAAAAGAACTGAGATCAACAAACTATAAAAATACATACATTTTATTACAAATGCAAATCACAATATCCAAGTTGTGGAATGAGCACAGGTGTCCAACAACAGATGAATGAGTAAAGAAAATGTGGTAAATACATAGAATGGAATTCTTCGTAACTATAAGGTAGAATGAAATGATTTCATTCATTGTTAAAGGATGATCAGAGCAATCTAAGTGACATAGTCAGACTCAGGGGTCAATGTTTTATCTCCTATGCAAAAGCTAAAGAAAGAAAAAAGGAATTAGAAAGGGAACTTGACAAAATAGAAATCAGACCAGTGCAAGTAGGGGACCAAGAGGGAAGAAGTAGGGGAGGAAAAGGGGAAGAACTGAAGTTGAAGGTGGACCAAATTATGCTATATGCATGAATAAGTACGTCACATTGAATCCCACTTTTACATATAATTATACTACACCAATGAAAATAAATATACTTTAATAAAAAGAAGGAAGTCCAAAAAGAGTGGAGGAAGAAGATCTGGTAGGGCAGGAGGGGAGGGAAATGGAAAGTACTGGGGAATGAAATGGAGCAAATCATGTTATGTGCACATATGTATATGTCACGATGAACCCCACTGTTATGTTTAATTATAATTCACTAAAAAAGTGAAACAAAGCTGGGCACGGTTTTATTAAGCCTCCCTAACAGCACTTAGGGAGGCAGAGACAGGAGAATCGTGAGTTCAAAACCAACCTCAGCAATGGTGAGGCGCTAAGCAACTCAGTGAGACCCTGTCTCTACATAAAACACAAAATAGGGCTGGGATGTGGCTCAGTGGTCGAGTGCCCCTGAGTTCAATCTCCAGTACCAAAAAAAAAAAAAAAAAAGAAGAAGAAAAATAAACAAATCAACAATCCAAGATATCAGAGAGGAAAGGCAAATTGAAATTTTATAAAGGTCTTTCAACTGTAAATTAATTGTTGCCATAACCTACGTTTGCTTCCTCATAATGTTTCCCAACTTTTCACCACTAGATAAACTCACACCCATGCACTTGACACTTGAAGAATACCAAGATAATGATTCACCCCTCCACTCTGATCTTCAAGTCAGGTTAAAAAAATTATGTTTGAAGTTTTAATATGTTATGCAAACATTTCCAGTTTTCTAGTTGCCTGCAAATATAAACATGAAAAGAATATTGGTGTCTGAGGATGGGAATTTAGGCTTCTTTCTTTGAAGGGGCCAACTCTGACTACGCTTTGTATAATTCTGAAGCAGGATATTTATTTGACTAATCAAAAATCAGTAATTGGGTCAGAGGGAGTGTTAGGCGTTGCTTTAATTGTTTTAAAATGGATGACATAGAAAAAGATTATGCAGAAAATTCTGAACCCAATTTGTACTAGATCTTTGTACCATTTAATTGTATCCTGTTCTTTTCTTAGACATTATTCTTAGTCTGCAAACATCTTGCGAGTTCTCTGAAAAATAATCTGGGCCATATGTTGTAAGATAACACTTTCTAATACTAAGGTATGCTACTATTTTATGCCAACATAGTTTTTTTATCATCATTACTTTTTGCATAGAAATCATATTTTTTAAAAAAAATATATATTTTTTAGTTGTAGATGAACACAATATCTTTATTTATTTTATGTGGTGCTGAGGATCGAACCCAGTGCCTCACACATGCGAGGCAAGTGCTCAACCGCTGAGCCACAACCCCAGCCCCTTATAATAATGATGTCTTATTGCACATATATTCTATAAAGGATTTGAGGTAAATATTTAAATTACATCGACAAAATAACAGTGGAAAATGATTGTACAATTTTAATCTAAGCTTTTATTAGTAAACATTTGAGCATTTCAGCCTTTTTGAAGCTTACTGTAAGCCAGGCAAGATGAAATTATGATAGAATAAACACATCTAATATTCTGAGAACATGGCATTATTTCATTAGGAAATAGCATGGTTTGATTGAAAAATGTATGTGTGTCTGTATGTGTTGTACATCCTAACAAAAAAGTTAAATTAAATACAATGGCTGAGTCTTTAAAAGAGATATTATACAGAAGATGTAGAAATATTTTTTGTTAGACTCTCAAGAAAATAGGAAAAAAGTTATGAAAAAGGATAATTATTACTTCTCATGAGCCTCTACTGATGTTTGTGAATATTATCTTCATAGTGCAATTGTAGAAGAAATTAGAGATTAATTTTTGTGGCATGGCTATGTCTAGGGTTATTTATAGGGTTTGCTTTTAAACACGACACATTTATTTTTATGATGACAGCATTCAATGTGGCAGCAGAATGTTTGAGCCTACTTTTCATTCCACTTGAACATTGATCTGTGAAAAAGCTGTAGCAGTAGTGTTAATCAATGCATAGAGCCAGCACTACCATTCCATAATTCACCCAGATAGAGACAAGAAATGGTGGACCCAGCGTTAATATGTGGCCGCACTCATCTGGATTGCAGTCAGTTTAATTTAAGCAGAGGCTGAGTAGATCATTTATCAGGATTGAATGTACTACTGTTATTCATTGCAGTGACTGTAGGGAAACAGCAGTTGTGTAGATGTGTGGCTCTAACTCAGAATGACACAACCTGGCCGTGTGCTCTCTCTAGTGCTATTTTCAACTAGAACTGTCTTTTTCACAGAAATTTTAGTTGACTTTTGACTTATTAAAAAAAATAAGTCACATAAACAAAGCATCATTTTCCAGAACATATTGAGAAAGATTAAAAGTCAGTCAATTCATTTCAAAATGAAAGGAGCGCATGTAAGATAAATACATTATGTTGATCACTGATCCTCCCACTTCTTCCAAAATCATTATGTTCCCATTTCAGGATGAGAAAACCTCTGGCTCATATACTCCAGGATATTTTTATAGCTTCTTGGGGAATTTAAATATTTTCATCCAGGTGTGCCCATGCTATTTAGCATTTAAATTCCAATCTCTGTTTAGTTAATTGCCTTTTCCTACATCACATTGAGCCTCTCCTATCAGTTAAAATGGAATTGGTTCAGGAATGCAATATGTCTCTCCTTCTAATCCTATTTTATTTGCTTAAAATAGAATTAAAACAATGGTATGATCTGCATTACGTAAGCCAATTGCAGAACCTCTTCTGCTTCCAGGCTTCCCCTCAAAATCTTTAATTTTTTGAGCATCTTGGTACCCAAATAAATAAAAGAATACAAGGAATTTTCTGAGTTTAACTTAATGTGTTTCCCATTTTTCATATTCTGACTCACACACGCATAAAAAGTCTTACTGAGAAGTTACCTGGTGTAAGCATTTTTTTTTTCAATTGTGGTAAAAGTAACACAAAATGAAATTTAATATTTAACCATTTTAAGTGTACAGTTCAGTTTTATTACATGCATTCACATTGTTATCCCACTTGAAGCACATTTGAAATATTAATCAGTTTCTAATCCTTTTCATCTTTTTCTGATCTTGCTTTTATTATCTTCCTAATGAACACATTGTGCTCTCTCCATCTTACAGTCCTGGCCCCTATTAGCTTAGGTACTTGGTAACTGGTTCCTTACATTTTTCTGTGATTATACAGCTTCACTCCTGCACAGATATTCTATCAACAGAATGAACTATTTTAAAACAATGTAAATCTGGACATGTTATAATCTTATTTTAATGTCTTCACCATTAACCTAAAACTGAAGTCTAAATTCCAAGGTGCCACATTGATCTTTCTATTTCATTTTACATCCGTTCCCCCACCATTAATCTTACTTTTTATCCACCTTGGTCAACTTGAGTTGTTGGATCTTATTGTTTTAGTAGTCTCTGAATCTGCACAGGTTATTAATTCTGTTTGAAGAACCACCTACCTTCTTTATTTCTCTACTCATCCTTAAGTGCTTCACCTGTCATCCTTGTTGTGAGCACTTCTGTGAATTTAACCTTCCTCCCCCTTAAGCACAATATTAGGTTATATGTACACATGGCCATGTATCTGTTGTGCAAGGTATTCAAGTCATGCATTTCCGTATCTCACTAACTAAACTCAATTTATCTGATGTATTATTTATGTACTCATTCATAATTCCTTCATTCTTTGGCATCATTGTTTATCAACTGTTAAGGTTAATGTACAGGAACAAAGGTGGAAAACGTTTCCTGCCCTTCCAAGGAGCTTCAAGTTTATTTTACAGACATGCATGTCTAGTGCATGATAAATTTCAGTCCTAAGTGAATATAAATTGGATTATTTCATGAATGAATGACTTTTATTTTTCTACATTTTGGCTATTGATGATGTCAGCAATCTTCTTTCTTAATTGCTTACCATTAAATAATTACATAAATTATGTATCATTTTTCTTGATTGTTTATCCTTACTATGACATTTTTTAAACTATGTTAATGGTTTAGCATAACAAGGGAATCTGGATTTGAAGGAATGACTAAGAACAACTTGTTAGGGGGCAGATGAGGGTGGTAGGAACACGAAGGAAAGAAAATAAAAATAATTCTATAAAATGGGCCTCCTGTGCTGACCCCTACATGCTTTCTTTGCCAAGGAACTATTTACCTGCAATCCTTCCTGAGCTAAGTGGACAAGATATGTCATATTCTTCAGCAAAGTACTTGTTAACCACAGGAGAAATGCAAGCCCAAAATGATGTTGAATAAGAGGAACCCAAATTACCCTGAAGGGGGTAACTTTTTGACCAGATCCTGAAACTCTGGGAGATAAGGATAGTCTCTCCTAACCATAAAATATGTAAGAATGTATGATTAAGAATCCAATTAGAGCACTCCTGTAATCCCGGGAGAATCACAAGTTCAAAGCCAGCCTCAGCAACTTCACAAGGGCCTAAGCAAATTAGCAAGAACCTGTCTCTAAATAAAACATAGAAAAGGCTGGGGATGTGGTTCAGTGGTTCACTTCTGGGTTCAATCCTTGGTGCAAAAAAAAAAATCCAATTAGTATGTCAGCATGGGCCAAGGTGACCTACAGTTGCCATGACAGTGGGTATTTAAAACTCTGATGTCATCTTCTTGTCAGTCAAAAGTCAATAGGTGGACCTGGGTAGGACTCTGGAATTTTTGATAAAACTAGAGTGCAAGAGAGGTACCTTGTCCCTATCCTTTTTGAAAGGATTCACTCTACCCCTTGAGAGTGTCCTCTTTCCCTTTCTCTATCCCTTCAATAAACTTATTCCTGTTACTCCAAGCTACGTGTCTGAAATCTTTCTGACTTGATCTCAAGAATCAGGTTTGAAGGGGGCGGTCTACACTGCATTATCTATTTCTTGAAAGGCCCCTGCCCTGTAACAAATGGAGACTTCATTTATATATTTTGAAAATACATAATTTGTAAAATCTGATATTGTATGTAAAAATATCTTATGAGTATAATAATTTTAGAATCAGAGTCAAACATAGATGTATGGACAAGTACTAGGTTTTTACAATAGATAATTATACATTATTCTTTCACTTAAGGACGTAACAAAAAGGATAATTCAGGGGCTGGGGATGTAGTGCAGGTGGTAGAGTGCTTGACTTGTACACACATAAAGCCCTGTGTTCTATCCAAAGCACCAAAAAAAAAAAAGAAAAGAAAAAAGGATAATTCAATTTATGAATCACATTTTTTTTGTTAAACTGCACACAAAATCATGAAAATGGGTAAATATTTTACTAAAATGCATACTTGAGGAAATATCTCAAGTAAATAATAGTTTGCATTTTATTTTTATATTTTGCAGTTTTTATTATTAATATTTTTGCATTATTATACATGCCTTAGAGGAAATTGAAGAATAAGTATTCTAAAGAGTTAAAAGCAACTGAAAAGTGAAAGTAACGTGATAATAGTTTGTTCATGATTATATGATGTTTTCATTTTTGTTCTTTTAAAATTCTCATTAAATTTAATTGTTTCTTCATAATGTGTTATTTAGAATATTTTATAAAATATGCTAGAAAATAATTATTAATAAATGCATCCTAATCTTTAAATTTCAATATGTAAATGAAAACATCAATCCATTTCTCTGTTATATTGGCTTTTGGAGTTTGTAGATAACATGTGAGATTATGTGTCATGTGTTCTTTTCTTTACAAAAGAGCATTGGAATTTTTCTATCTGAATAATATTTAAGATCATATTCCTTAAAAAATTTCCAATCAAGCAAATCATTTTATATGATTTTAATATAGCACCATTCTTTATAGAATGAAAAATAAATTAACTCCATACTGTTTTATTATTATGAGGATAATGTTTTATTTGATTATTTTATTTTATTATTGTGAGGATAATCTTTTATTTGATGATGATAAATATGGGAATTAGAAAAATAATGTAGTCTGAGGAAAAGAATGGCCAAGCATTACCTTCATTTCCCCTAACAATGTTTCCCTGATGTTGGTCATGCTGGCAGCTCCCACCTTCCCCAGCACTGTCTTTTTAATGCTAATCATGCTGGCAGCCCTTACCCTCCCCAGCTCTGTCTCTTTGATGCTACTCACACCTCCCCCAACAAATGTCTTCCTGAGGCTAATCCAGGAAGAAGAGGGCACCAAACTGAAGTGATAAATTGATTATTTTAATTGGCAAACAACGCCAAATTCCTAAATGCCCGCTAAAACTTAAGAGCCTATATAAACCCACCCTTTGTTCACTCTCTCTGTCTCATTTTCCATGAGTCTCATTTTCCATGGGGAATATGGGTCCACCGCCTCCACAGATGAATCCTGCTGCTCCCAAATAAAGCCTCGCATGACTTGCACAGTTTGTTGCCGCCGTGGTGGTGATCTTTTTTGTCCTTACAGATGAAACTTTATTTCTATTCAGTGTTGCAAGCTCCACCCTTCAAGAATAATCATGAATAACACTAATTTCATGATGCATGGGCAATGTTGATACGTGTGTTTTAGTCAGCTATTTTGTTGCTGTGACTAGAAGGACCTGACCAGAACAACTACAGAGGAAGAAAAGTTTATCTGAGGGCTCACAGTTTCAGAAGTCTTAGTCCATAGAAGGCCAGCTCCATTCCTCAGGGTTTGAAGTGAGACTGAACATCATGGTGGGAGAGGGCTGCAGAGGGAAGCAGCTCATGGCATGATGATCAGGAAGCAGAGAGAGAGACTCCATTTGCCAAATACAAATATATACCCCAAAGCCATGCTCAAATTCTCACATCCTCCAGCCACATCCTACCACTTCAGTTACTGCTCAGTTAATCTCTATCAGGGGATTAAATCACTGATTGGGTTAAGACTCTCACAACCCAATCATTTCTCCTCTGAACCTTCTTGCTCTGTCTCACACGAGAGCTTTGGGGGGACACCTCACATCCAAACCATAACACATGTATTTTTTAGTTTAATTTATACTGAGATTTTATCAATGCCATAACATGGAATCTGCACATCATGTGCTATTAACTTGCATTTTAATCGGAAAACCATATTTCCAACTGTTCATATGGTATTCTATATCCTTTATTTTGCTTAATGAATGCCATACTTGTCAGAATAATGTTGTTACTAAATCTAGTTGCTATTGATTGGAATCTTGGGTTCTGAATGTGATTATTCACTGGAAAAACTAGTGGCATTTTAGGTAGATTTAAGAGTAAGATATTTTAGAGATATTCTCTGCCCTTGAAAAAACAATGTAAAAGGATTTATTGAACTCTATATCCTATTTTCTTAAAATTATTCCTACACTTAAATATTAAAGGATTTAATAGCTAAAAATAAATTTGCAGCATTCTCAATATCTGATGCAATATGTATTCAACTGAGATCTAACTCTAATGTAATGCATTTAGCTTAAAAATACTTTTCATGTAGAATATGATAGATCTGAGACAGCTCAGTCATTAGGCTTAAATAGTTTGCATGATTTTCTGGCTGAGGTTGTAGCTCAGTGGTAGAGTGCTTGCCTAGCATGCATGAGGTACTGGTTTTGATCCTCAGCAGCACATAAAAATAAAATAAAGGTATTGTGTTCATTTACAACTAAAAAATATAAAAATAAAGTTTGTATGATTTTATGATACTACTTGATTATTGAGGTAGACTTTGTATCGAAGGTGTACAATGATTTTAAAGTTTCTAAAAGTAGAAAATGAAATGTTATATTTAATCTATTTTTAATTATTGGTAGCTATTATTACTTTCCAATTTTCCTTTTTTATGACTACATTGGCATATCATTTACCAACATTCATCCTTTTTCATTAGGCAATTTGTTCCCTTAATTTTTTGCTATTTTTTTTCCTAAGAAAAGCCTCAATTATCTAAAGTGTAATTAATAATTAATTATGCACTCAATACAAAGAATATTTTAAATTTCAGACTGCTTCATGGGGTTTCCAAAATCAGTATGTCACCAACTGAATGGAAGGAGTAGTTCTGGGATTAGAAGGAAAAATTTTAAGTGATAATAGGTGATTGTGGGTAAACATTTATTTATTTTTATTTAGTAAAAATATATTAGTAAGAAGACACTGATGATGTCAAAATGATCACATCTTAATCAGGCAGAATGTTCCTGAATAACAATGATGAAGCAGTGTACTAAGCATTCTAATAGAAGCTAAAGAAGAATCTTGAAAGAATATGGTGTAGAAACCAGTTAGGTCTCTGAGAGATTTTAGACAATTGTGTAGGAAAACCATGAGTTGGACTTTGAGACAGTAGGAGTTGAGTTGATGGAGAAAGGAGTAAAATAGAAAAAATGTGAATAAATGTATGGAAGTGGAACCACAAACATATTTACATTGCTTGAAAGTCCATGCAATGCCCGTTAACCAGTGCTCTACCTTGTAATGTGGATTTTTGCCTTTTTTATTACAATTCAAGCTCCTTGTGTTAGGATTCACATGAAGCCCCAGGTTTTTTCAATTCAGTCTTCCTATTTCTTTGGGACATTGGCCCTACCTTAAAATGTTAGTAAGCTTATATTGGACTTCATTGCTGTCAACTTCACTTAACAATAAAAAAAAACATACTTTGTTTTGGGACTTCTTCTAGGTTTGCTGTATTGTTGCCCTTTTGTCTTTTTTTGAGGAAAAAGTAGATATTTGGGGGCAGAAAATCTTTGGCTGAAGACTCTCACCTTTCATTTGATATATGCTATGTGATCTTTTGGTCAACTGAAAAGTGTGATTAATATTTATAAATGGCATACTCTTAATCTTATCATTGGTGCCCTCTGAGTTTAAATTGAATTTTTTACTTAAAGATTTTTGCAACTTTAAAAGCTGTCAGCTTTTCCAATGTAGCCAAACTGTGGATTTCTTGAGCTTTTCTGTTATCATTCTCTTCCCTTTCCAAACCAGTCAGTTCTTTTTTGGAGCTCATGTCTTTTTATGTAATGTCTTGTGAAGCATATTCAATAACAATCAACACATACTACATAATGTTCTGAATTTGCATTTCTTCCTTTGGGCCAGACTTACGTGTATGAACAATCTAAAATAGCAGCTCTTAAGTTATAATATAGATTAAATAAAATTGTAACTTAAATTACCAAAGCTATTACTAATAATATATGTATAAGACCACATGTGTAATCAATTATGTTTTAAATGTGAAACATTTTAAATGTGAAACATTAGCTTAGGAAATTCATGTCTTTCCCACATACACATATTCTGCGGGCTTTCATGACAAGAGAATGGTGACATAAACTGCTAACTATAGAAGCGGAAATCTTAGGGAATCTGTGATGGAACATTCAATCTAGGGCTCAGGTGATAAACATACATATATACTACTAATTTATATATTTAGTTATTTAAAGTATAATACTATGAAAATACACACACAAAAAATCAACATGATAAATTATGCATGAGATTTAGGCCCTGGATGGATTTTACAAAGTTCCATGGAAAAGGCTTGCCAGGGACATAAGCATATGAAACAGGAAAGCATTAGTAGTGTAACCTCAGTGGGGCTTTAAAGATTTTGCTGTGTCTTACTTTTTTCTGAAATTGATACAATGGAAGCATAGATATATTTTAACCAGGATTCAGAATTGAAATGAAAACTTGAAGAACTATGTGATGTGACAGACTCAAAATTGCCCTGTTCAACAGATGCATGGAAGAATCATCAAAAACAAGTGCAGGGACTATGTGATGTTTAAGTGTTACCTTGGTTATCTTTGATGCCTACCTGTTGTGTGTTCAAATCCCAGTCTAGATGCTATTGTGAAGACATTTTTTTTCCAACTACATTGAAAAATCCCAGTATAGATACTATTGTGAAAACCTACTGTAAGTTAGTAGATTTTACATAAACAAAATCTCAATGTGGATGGGCCTCATTCAATCAATTTGAGGAATTTAAGTGACATTGAATGTGAAGGGAAGACAAATAAGCCAAATATAACAGAATAAATATGAAAACCAACGAAAAACTGAAATGTAAAGAAATATTAATGCTTATGTTTACTAACGGGAGCAGAGTTAACTGTGTGGATTTAAGAAAGTGATTTCCCTTTAATTCTTCCAACAGACATTAATTTTGAGTTATCAGGAAGAGGAATCATTAAGGTTAGTTTGAATTTTTGTTTATGAAAGAATAAACTCTAGCTGGGTGCGGTGACGCAAGCCTGTAATCCCAGCACTTAGGGAGGCTGAGACAGGAGAATCGTGAGTTCAAAGCCAGCTTCAGCAATGGCGAGGCGCTAAGCAACTCAGTGAGACCCTGTATCTTCATAAAACACAAAATAGGGCTGGGGATGCGGCTCAGTGGTCGAGTGCCCTTGAGTTCAATCCCTAGTACCAAAAAAAAAAAAAAAAAAGAAAGAATAAACTTTAAAATATAAAACACATTTTCTATATTATGAAAAGTTACAGAAACAACAGCAAAAAAGGAAAAGGAAAATGATACCAAGTTAGAGACTAACCTATTATAAAGTAAATGCTCTAGTGTTTCTGTGTGAGTCTAGAAAAAAAATCTACCTCAAAAACAATTCTGGGGGCTGGGGTTATGGCTCAGTGGTAGCGTGCTCGCCTGGCATGCAGGAGGCACTGGGTTCAATCCTCAGCACCACATAAAAAATAAAATAAAATAAAGATATTCTGTCCACCTACAACTAAAAAAAAATAAATATTTAAAAAAAAAAAACAATTCTGAATATTTCCGTAAACATTATTCACAGTATTAAGTTTCTAAATGAAATCATGCTTGGACCAAGGATGAACAATGTTCTAAAGCTGCCACTTTTTGATTTATTACTCTCAAATATGATCATCTACAAATGCTTTAATTGCTTTCATATCCAGTTGTATTTGAAATATGCTGTAACAGATTTATTAATCTTCTGAGACTCACTACAGCTCTTTATTGCCTTTTCTTCTTAGACAAATTTATCTCTTTCCTGTGAAATTAACAAATATCCTACTGCAAAAGGGTGTTTTATACTGATGTAGTTATGATACAAATTTGTAATGATGAATCATCGTGTTAAGGTACTAGTTACATTCTTCTAACATATAAAGTTAATAATTGTCACCAAGTATAGCAAAACTGACTGGACTGCAAGTACTTTCATATCAGCAGGGATACATTGATATCAAAAAGGAATCCACATGGCTATTAAGTTCCCTCAGTGGGCTATGAATAAAAAGAAAATAGATTAAATAAAAATTTTCAGAAAAATAATCTACCTCATCTGTATTATTTCATCTGATTACCATTCTTTTGTAAATCATAAGACTTCAACTGGCAAGTTCCCTTTTGAGTTGAAACTATTGTTAAAAATCAAATGATGAAAATCCCAAAATAAATATGCTACCTTCTAATTTCATAAAGATGCCGGCCTTAAGGTCAGCTTAGTACCTACCTCAGTTAGGCTTATTAGGAGGTGGCTATTGTATAACAGTTGTTCTCTGGAAACCTTATTCTTCCCATGTCAGCCCATAGGGCATAAACAGACTGAGAAACAGATGTCTGCAGATGGGAAAAAAGTGCTGGGAACTCACACCCAGTACCTCTGTGGTTAGGTTGCACAGGAAGAGCACTTTTAGAATCAATCAGTTTCTGTCTTCCACCTAGTCAGTCACTGGTAGTATTTCAAGATGGACATTTTAAAAATATGTTAACCCACAGAGATATTAATACTGCCATGCTTTGTAGAAAAAGTGAACCAAGAGTATAGACTACTTCCTTATTTTGTGATATGCCATGGACAAAAGGGATAAAGCTCTAGAAATGCAATAAAGAGACTTTTCTATTGGCTTTCCTTCTCCAGGAAATTCCCTCTGCTCAGCCAGTGGTAGAGAGTATTTGTGGAAGGACATGATTAGACCCAGTTGTGGTAGAGCAGAAGCATATTATAGCAACAAACAATGCAATGGACCAACAAGCAGGTTGTTACAATTTATGCTCTATGCGTCTGTCAGAGAGAGAGCGTTTGCATTTCCCATGACTCAGGTCATGGCATTCGTTCATCATTACTTGGAGGTATAGTCTCAGCCAACAGACAACAGAATGCAACTTCTTCAAGTCATATAAGGAGAATTTACAGGTTTTCCGTGTTCCTCCTAACACTACCACTTAAGGAAAGGTCAAATTTTTGATAGCTAGTGGATAAACATTCCTTTTTATCCAATTTCTAGTTATACCTCTAATTTTAATAGGTCAACAAATAGTTATGGATTGAGATATAAATTAAAAAAAATTTAAACCCAATTAAGTGTATAAAATGGTGCAAAATAGCTTAAAAAACACAGAATCTAAATAAGAGGTGGTTAATAAAGCCTATTCAGTGGTGAAGTAAATATGTGCATCACTACATGGTTGAGGGTCAATTTTTGAAAAATAAACAGTAGTTATGCTCTCAAAATTGAGATATCCCAACTACAATATATATGAAATTATATATGTATATTACATATATCATTAATATAATATCTAATATCTAATTACATTATAATTAATGTAATACATTATATAATATATATTATAATTAATTATTACATTATATTATGTTAATATAATGTAATACCTACTAGACAGGTAGATATTAATAATACTAAGCATAGTCTTGCATTGACTTGTTAAGCTGCATTGTGACTAGCTTAAGGGGCTAGTAGGCTTAATTATTCTAACATGAATGTAAATAAAATGTAATCACATATTTTACATTTTTGTGTCAAACACTTAAAATTTTATATTTAAATTATTATTCAGTTGAATACTATTAATCATCAAACATTTTATTAATTTGTAGCCCTATTTCCTAAACATACAGATGATGTGGTTATGGTAGTAGGACTTACTGTTCTTTCAATACTTTATCCTTTTGAAGTTCATAGTAACTTCTTGTCACAACTTGTCATTTTGAACTGCTTCTATACCTGCCATGTAATTGAATGATTCATAAGAATTTCAGAAATCTTAGCATGATTCATTATTCTACTTTTAGTTTTCTTGAAATTAAATATGGCATTTAAGATAGGCATATCTATCTTCTTTCTATATTTATTGTAACTATAACCAGTGAATAGTCAGTTGTATACTCTACCATCCATTCTCCATCATTAGCAGTTTTCATAACAAAAAAAAAAGATGAAAATGGTTTCTTCCATGAAAATCTAATTATACTTAAATACTCGATGAAAGAGAAAAGTCAAACTAATCAAATCATATGCTGTGTATTCCTTAATCTTTTTTAGTACTCCTGGTCTTACAAAGGTTCGTCTTATTTTAATGGCAGAAATTATGAAGTATAAAAAAGTGATCTCTAAAATAACAATTATTATTTGAATGGAAAACTTTGATTTCATTTCTCACTTTTGAGATCATAGGACTAAATATACTGTAGGTTTACACTGTGGAGTATAATGCCTAAATATTTTATTTTGCTCTTACTAGATATTTAGTCATTTTATTTATATCACAGAATCTAAAAAGTCCTGAAATGCTGTTAATATTCCTTGAAAAATATAACTGTTTTCAATAGTTCTTATCAAAAAAAAAATTACACACATTTTTCACACTTAGAAACATTTCTATAATATTAGAGTACTTACTATTATTATTTGTTATCACTAGAGAATAATTTCATGTGAATCTAGAAAAAGATTGAGCACAGAACTCAGTATGATTGCATATATATTTTTTCATTTTTTATAATACCTATCAATAGTCGACTTTACATGAAAACAGTGAATATTGTTGGGCCTAATTCATGTCCTCACTTGAGCAGGGTATTGTACTTAAATTATATAGCTCAGTAAACACACTATCCTCACTGAGTTCCGTTTATGGTAATAGAAGACACAGGTACCACTCAGCATCATAAACATGCTGCCGAGAGATTAGACATGCAAGCTGTATAATCTTATACCTTTTCGTCTCCCTTTTGACACAATCACCATCTAGACACTAATGACAGCCAGAAAGCACATATTTTAAATCTGAGATCCGAACTGCAGTGACATCTGCTAGATAGCACTTCTTATAGAAATATGTCTTAAATAGATTTAGAAACAGATTGAACACAACTAGTCTCAAGATAGGCAAGTGACTAATTAAATAAAAATACATCATGCTCTTTCCCTTCAGAAAACTTAGATTAACTAGGAGAGAACTACAAGATATTAAAAGGAGAGCTCCATATTCACCCCAAACAAAGACAAACAGCTTTCACAATATCAAAATTTAAAATTATTTGCACAATTTTATTGACTTGAAGTCAACAGTGATAATGTGGACTTTTCTTCAAATTTGAGGCATTTTCTAAGGAGCAAGACATTAAATAAACTAGAAAAATAAAATGACAGATATCCTTCAGTGATGCCTGATGAATAAGTTATATTGTTTTATTTCAAGAAATATTTGTTCAGAGAAAACTAACACATGTTATATGCACTTTCTAGCCCAGCAACTCAAATTTGTTCATGGTTATAACTATGTATAGATGTATATTTTTCTTTTCTTCACTGAAGCTTGCCTTTATGGCTCAAATGACTATCTTTTATTAATTTTGCCAATAATATTTATGGTAAATATTTCAAAACTTCTTAAAATTTTAGTTATTTGTAATTGCTATGGTAAATATTTAATACATTTGTAAATTTTGAAGTAAATGAAATAGTTATAGGTATTATTTTATTATAAATGAAATTGAAGTAAACTTGAAATTCAGTAAATCATACATATTATATATACATATAAATATAGCTAATTTAAGAATCTTTGTTAAAACATGTTCAAGGAAGAAGCTGTCTTATGAATGAGTATGAGAAATGATTTCACCTGCAGTCATCTTCTGGTATTCTCTGATCTGTTACCCATGGATATTCTGACATATTTTATCATTAAAAAGATGCAATGATAAAAATAAGATTTGGATAAGAAAAAAAATGTCAAAAACATACCATCAGATAACTTAATATATTTTAATTGACCAGGCATGTAGATGAGGAGGGAAAAATTAGTCTATAGGACAAGATTATTGGAAAAGAAAAGAGGAGTCACAGAGGTCAGTAAAAATAGGTAGTAAATCCCAGCAGACAGAGTTAAAGAGCTTTCATCAATCACTATGAATAAAGTAAGTGGCAAATGATTTGTTAGCACAATAAAGACTATAGGATGTCAGAAGAAGATTTGTTATTATAGTCGCAAAAATGTCACAGAAAGTAGAATCTAAGTGCTGTGTGGAAGGGTGGCTACAGAATGGGTTTCTAGAGTAGAAAATAATGTTACATGTCATGATTATGCCTGGGAATCTGATGAATTATTATAAATTTCCATGATTACCACATTATAGGAGGTGAAATTGGAATAAGCATCTACATAAAAATATGTAACTCCAGGTTTCATGCTTTCATACCTTTCAGAATTTTCTGTCAACTTCTTTCTCAAATTAACTTATATCTTGTCTTTTACACCAAATTTGATTGTTTGTAGCAGGTGTTGGTGCTACTTTACCATGAAGAATTTTTAAAAGTTTTTTCCTTTTGAAAATTTTCTGTTATTAACTTATTTGTAAACTTATATTTCCATGTTGAAAGTCAAATAACTAATATTTGCCATAAGCAAATAAGGGGATTGAAGAAGTACAATGATAATGAACTTGTCCAGTGTTACTTGATTAGTTAGATCAAGAGCAAGGATTAAAATCCTAGATTCCATGAAAGTAATGAGGACATTTCTGGGATGATGATCACCTTTGTATACATGGAATCAAAATAATATTTTTTAAATAGTTATCTCTTCAGTGTCAGAAGTAAACCTGAGTCTGTTCAAACTCTGGATCTGTCATTTAGTACTTTTATGAGCATACGTTATTTACTCATTTATTTTCTCAGAGGCTCAGTTTCTTCATTTCTAAAAAGTCAATAGTGATATTTGACCAATATACCTCTCCATGTTTTTTAAATAAGGAACAAAATACCTTGAAATTTACACATATGTGACATGCAAACACACTTGTTCTGGCGACATGTAATAGAGAAAACTATATTGTGATCACAACAATTCTTTTTTTTTTTTTAAATATTTATTTTTTAGTTGTAGGTGGACAGAATATCTTTATTTTACTCTTATGTGGGTCTGAGGATCGAACCCAGTGACTCACGCGTGCTAAGCGAGCACACTACCACTGAGCCATAACCCCAGCCCCACAACAATTCTTGATAAGCAAAGCACAAGACAAGAACTGTGTATTGAATATTCGATGTCAGTTTAATCCATTTTTCTACAACAAATGGATATATTTATTATTTTAATCTAAGTTTATTTTGTGGGTTTTTCAAGATATTTTCTAGAAAATTCTTTTTTATAGATTATTTATAGTGCTTTTTCATATTTTTTCATTTCTACAACTTACTTAAATACAAAATCAGTTTTCCTTGAAATCTTCATATAAAAATAATGTTTCTTTGCATAGTAAATTCCTAATTAATAAATAGAAAGTAATAAAAATTAACAGAATACCTCTGAAAAACAAGTTCAAAAATGAAGTACAAAATGAGGTAATAACAAAAGGTTATAAAATTGCAATTCTTCACTATTATAATTTGAATTTAAGAGCATATTCAATATCCAGACTCAGAGATCTGCTAGTCCATAAATTCTAATAACAAGACATGGGTAATGACTTCTAAAGGCAGAAACTAGAAATACATTTTATTATAGAAATAAAGAAAACTGTGTAGAAAGTAGTCTTCAGCTACAAATAAAACCCCAAAAATATGGATAATTGTAAGGCTAGTCATCAAACAGTTTTGAAATCTCAGTCTTCTGAAAAATACTACCAACATATGATTTCTGCCTTATTCACAATATTGAGGTAACACTCTGTAAAAGTTTGGAAGTTGCTTGTTCTTTGTGATCACCTTAACACATAGCTAATATATTTGAAGTTTTCAGAAAGGATTAATTCCAAGAAGGTATAAAATATCTATCTTTGAAAATTGAAAGGAACTCACACTTGTTAAAATTTGTACTCTGTACAATATTTATTATCCAGAATGGTAGATTTCTATGCAGAGTTTGAGTTACACATGAATCTATATATCCATGTGTGAAATTTTGATCATTTTCTATTTGACTTCTAAGAGATTTGGTTTCTTTCAGCTGTCTCTGTTAACATATTCCTATCAAAATCCTATTGTGACAGCCTTGAAAATCAAAGTGAGAATTGCAGGTAAAATAAATTTTACAAATTTTCATTATTGAATGGATTTGGGAAGACAGAACATTTAATAAAAAATAATATCAGAATATGAGAATACAAAATAAACTTTTTTTGTTTTCATAATTTTGTCCCTGTCAATGGAAGATTCTCCCTGGAAGTTTTCACTGGAACATACTGTCTGGTTAATTATGGGCTGTAGTACACACTGTGAATTAGACAAAACTATCTGGTTACTTGTATTTATTCTATCAAAAAATTGGGTAAAATCTAATAAAAAAATGTGACTTATAGTTTCAAAAGATTAACTTTCAGAACATATTCTTCTTGAACATTTTGGATAAAAAGAAGTTGCAAAGATTGTGGCCATAAATTTTGTTTCAATTATTGACATAATTACTTGACTATGCAAAAGTTGAATCATTGGAATTCAGTGGTACTTTAATACATTTATTTTTTTTTTCAAAATAATTTGGACTTTCATGTTGAAGTTGCTTGTTATGAATGAAAATGACAGTACTCATCGTGTGAATTAAGAGTGGTTTTCAAAGCCTAGTATCAAGATTGCTCTTTTCTGGTTACATTATGATAGCTGAACTATAATGTGATTGAAGTCTGTGTTTCCCTGAAAATTCCCTGATGGGAATGTAGAAATTACTTTAGTTCATATTTTCATGTTTACGTGATGCTTACAAAAGAATTGGGCAAATTGTTCATTTCAAAGCCATTTATAAAGTTATTTGTTGATTGTGGGTTTTTAGTTTGTTCTCTTCAGAGGAAAAAAATCATAGATATTGACTTTGGAATATTATTTATACTTGAATATTGTGATTTCACTATATATCATGATTTATGGAAGTCAGAAGAAAGTAGAATAAATATGTAGTAAGCACCTATTATAAAATAGGCAAAAGTAAAAAAATATATATACTTTTGAATTAGAGATATCAGCATAAACTCATGATGATGTAAAAATGTAATGTTTTTCCTTTCAGGGTTACGATATAAGCAGTGACTTCTTAGGTGTATTGTATCAGGGACAGAAGAGAGGAAAGAATGGATCAAATGCTATGAAAGGAAAAATATCATTTATTTACTTAATTTTTTGATATATGCCTCCATTTGGGAGATTTCTTGAAGAAATTATTATAGTATATTTGTGGTCTGTAATTCTTTGAATTTGTTTATGCTTATGCCAGTAGCTTCCACTCTACATTAGAAGTCATACTTTGAACAACTTTTTATTCAACACTAAAACCCAAATTTTAGTTTCTAATATGATGTTTTACTAAATTAAATATGGTTTTATGAAATGTAACAGATGAGATGTTATATCTTATGAGATGTTACATTTTATGAGATGTTGGATGATAGAAATTAAAGTGGATATGGTACATATTCTGAGGTACCTGGTGGAGCAATGTTAAGAATTACAACAGTTATACTGTTATGGTTTAAATATGTGGTATTCCCCAAAGACGCATGTGTGAGACTGCAATGCGAGAATCTTCAGGGGTGAAATGATTAGATTGTCAGAATTTTAAATCTAATCAATGGCTTAATCCACTGATATGGATTAACCTAGTGAGGTGGTAACTGTAAGGAGATAGGATATGAGTTAAGGAGGAAGGTAAGTGGCATCATTCCTTTGGAATAATATTTTATCCCTAACAAGTAGAGCCTTCGCTGCTTCCTATTGGCCATGTCCTGAACTGTTTATCTCTACCACTTCTTTCCGCCACGATGATCTGTATCACCTTGGGTTCAAAGCTGTAGACTTGGCCCAATGTGGGCTAAACCTCTGAAACTGTAGGTTCTTGTTCTTGTCAGGTCTTTTGGTTAGAGGAATGACAAAAAACAAAAACAAAAAACAACAACAAACCCCCCCCCCAAAACATAAACAAAAACTTGACTAAAACATATCCATATCGTAAAGAGAAGAATGCTCCTTGTAAAAACCTAGTATGTGTATTGTATCAGGGACAGAAGGGAGGAAAGAATCGATCAAATGCTACGAAAGGAAAAATATCATTTATTTACTTATTTTTTTGATACATGCTTCCATTTGGGAGATTTCTTGAAGAAATTATTATAGTATTTTTTTGGTCTGTAATTCTTTGAATTTGTTTATGCTAAATACATAATTTGATATTTATCAAACTTCAAGCTTTCTTTTTTGGGAAAGGAAACTTGTTTTTCCTGTTATTTACCTATTTGGTCCCTGGTTCTTAGCATTTTTTTCTTATATTAGCTCTCCATTGACACTAATATTTCATCTGTCACTTCTAGATTTGTAGTATGGATGGGACAAATGGTTTCAAGACATCTAGTATGTCACATTTCTACAAACAGAATTCTTCCAATATCATTGTAATAAGTTATTTTATTTTTCTTTTTTCTTTTTTTTAAATTACTAAAATGGTCTCTGTTCTTAACTCAGAATGATAAATCTATTTAATCATATTCAATTGTCTCTTTTAAAATAAAGTAAAACACTTATGTTTTATTAAATTAAATGCCAAAATTTTTCAATTTTCTTATTTGTAATTTGTTCATTTAAGAAATATGTATTGATTTACTTCTGTGTTCTAAGCACTCTGCTATCTACAGTGTGAATCATAAAATATATGGTCCTTACTAGTTTCAGGATGACTGTGTAGAAGAGATGGTATCAATTCATTTATTATGCACACAAAATGTAACATCGCATTTTATACAGATGCTACAAAAAACAAACATACAAATGCTCTGTGAGACAAAATACAGCAAACAGTTAACATTGTAGGATTTGGATAACTGAATTTGAATTCTCATTGTGACACAATCTGGAACAAAGTACGTCAATTGCAGAATTGGTCAGGAGGAGCCCAGATAGTGAGTTAAAAATAAGATCAAGCCATCTTTCACTGGTTTTCCAAATGCTTCAGTCTTCCCAGTGCAAGAACATCTGACAGTGGAAGGTTATTATCCTTCTGCAGCCTAAATAATTTTATCATATTAAATATCAAATGTACGTGATTTCACTATTTTGTTGTAAATTAATTTTTAATGTTTGGTTAGAAAGGGGGAAATACATGTGTGTGGGTGTATGTATGTATATCTATATATATTTTGTGTATGCTACTGGAGAATCAAACACAGATTCTTGTGGATGCTAGGCAAGCACTCTGCCACTGAGTTGCACCCTGAACCCATGAATATCTTAATGTATTAAGTTCCATTATCTCAGGTGTGAAACTATATAAAAATTTAAATTGAGAACAAATACACCAGTTATGTAAACTTTTGCAATAAATACATTTTTAGGATGCTATTCTTTTGAGAAAAATAATAGGTGACTGATTAAAGCATTTGAAAAAATACATAAAGAATATACAACTCTAGATTATAACTTCTAACTATTTACTGCACCCGGGTAAATTACCTTTCATTACCTGAAATAATGTAGAATCAAATAGTTGGGTCTTAATGTGTTACTGTAAATTAAAACGAGAATCACTTTTAATGTTTACAGAAATAAAAATTATTACTTATTGTGAACTTTTGCAATCATCCTGCTATCCTTATAATTAAAAGAAAAATTATAGGAGGCTTAACATCAAACAAAAATCATATGTTCCATTTGTAAATATTTTCAAATCATTTTGTGTTTTGATAGGGAACTTCTTGCTACAGGAGGATTAAGCAAAATATTTTATTTTTATGAAAAAGAAATACAGATATAAAACCAACAGAATAAACATTGTTGGTCCATAAACATTTGTCATCCTGGCATACCTGGTGAGCCTTCCTGCCAGGACCCATTCTTTGGAGCTGATTACTGTTACTTTCAAAGACTCGATCACTGCCTGAGATATTTTATTGGTTTTAATTTGATTTTGCTTGATCTACAAGACCAAGTGAACTGGCTTAATTAATCAAAAATACGTATTCCCTTTGGTGGAGTTCTAGCAGCACATGTCAATGGGTGATCAGTCAAGGCTAACTTTCTACTCTATTTGAAAAATCTCTATGCTCTTTTCAGGAGAATTTGCAAATTGATCATCCACCACTGTGATGAAAATGGACATCTTCCTCCAGTTCACTTTTCTCCCTCATTTATTAAGATTCAAATGATTATAGAAAAGGGTAAATTTCCATTATATTTAACTAGTAGTTACCTTTTATTTGAGAAAAAGTGATCTTTTTAATAGGTCACTTACTATATATGGAGTTACGCTGGTGACTCCTGTGATATATTGTACCTAAACTACACATTTTTCTGCAATTTCAGCCAAGGAATTTGCCACAGTGCCAGGGTAACTCCTGGTTCCTGAGCCAATTATAATTATTGTGCATTTGGAAATGCAAATCTGGAATTGTATGGGTTATGCATATTAAAGGGACATTTGATTGTGTTTATACTGATAGAAATTGATTTTCCTGACACTGTGCTATTAATTCTGGTGTAATTTACTGCATATGGAGCATTTCAGAAGTAGAGCTACCATTGTTAAATACAAGGTAGTTTTAACTCTAGTAAATCAATGTATAGGATGGGAATTTTAAAAGAGTTTTCTTCTAAACAAAATGTCCTAGTCAAATATATCATGTGCCACAAAGTTAAATACCGTGGGTTGCCATTCCATACGTCTGATACAAGGTTCCATGTCCACTACGTGACTAACCATAGTGTTAATTTTTGACCCGCCATTGGTAGTCCATTGTTCTTTTTAGGTGCAAGTTGTTTATTCCAAAACAAAATTCAAAGATTAAGTATAATAATTAAGTGGTGTTATTCATAGTCCATTTGAGCAGGAGCAGGACATTCTTTTTCAAATTTGAAAAAAAAATTCTTACCATAGCAGGTTTATAAAATTTGACTTAATGACATTTGGAGGATCTCATAAAAATTAATAGAAATAAAACAAAATGAAGCTATTTATTGGGGTTTAAAGAACTCTAAATCTTATGCATATGCTTTTTTAAGGGAGTATTCCTAAATTTTTATGAAGCTAGTTTATTTTTGGAAAATCAGAGGTTTCATACAACTTTTGTGAATGGAAATAATTTGAAAAAAGGAAAATCACATTTGTGAAGAAATTGCCACATTAAGAGAGGGAATACAATAGACAAAAAGAAAAATAAGAAGAAAATGTGGATATGTGTGCAAATGGTAATATAAACATATTTCATTTGTAAGTGTATATGTATAGTTACAAATATAGAACTATGTTTTCATATGCCATATATGCATATGCATATATATATACTAGTGTTTATATTTGTATAAAATATATATGTATATGTGCATGTACTAAGAAGTTTACCATTTTGTCTAACAATAAAATCTATTTAACTCTAGAGTTTCCATTTTTCTATAAAATGTTCTTAAATGGAAAGTAATGACATAATTTTCATCTTTTTATTATTGTATTTATTTCCTAATATGATTCTTTTTGGTACATACTCCTTACATTATAGAAAATATGCTAAAATTAAATCTTGGGTTGCATATCCAAGTAATTTATCATATAGTTTACTGAGTTTTGATATATAGTTGAAAAATATCTGGTCACTAATGAATAATGAAGATTACTCTCAAATCAGTCCTAGCATATTTGGTTTCCCTCCTAAATGAGTCATGCAGATTTGTGATGAGGTCTTATAGTGATTTTTGTCTAATGTATTCAAACCTACAGTTTTTCTTAGATTGTGTGTCTATTTATATGTTTACCTCATGATTAAACAAAACAAATTAAGCTACTGAGATGCTGGTTGCCTCAGGAAATTTCACACAGGATGATATATCTCAGGATCTAACATCTTGGGATTGGACTGCAGTGTCAATGGTCAGGATAACCCAGTCGAGTTTAAATGATATAAATCAAGAAAAATGTCTTGATTTGATTAGAGTTTCACCTGTTATTTATGCTGTAATCTGGACAAAATAACTAGCAATAACTGACAGCAAACCTTGTTGTTTGTGTCTGGTAATGGATTGCAGATGAATTATAAAGATCTTAACTCAGTGGTTTATATCACAAGGGGATAACTCAGATTTCCTTGTTATTATATTGCTTTGCAATAGTATGACACATGGCCATAAGTGATCTGCATAGCTGATTATTTGACTTGATAGGTTACATGAGCATAATCTCATGTTGTTTGTTATCACAAATCTGTATACATAATATTTTTGTTTATTGATTGAGTCATGGATTTACTTGTTTATTTCTGATTGGGTTCATTACAGAATCAACAAAAGGACTTTTTAAAAAATACTTAAGCTTTGCTATAACAGACTGACTGAAGGGCTTTTTGAACTCATTACTTCACCACTCTGGTAAGAATAGAAACAATACATGTGACAACAATGTGAAAGAATTACATATTTTTAATAGGTTTCTTAGTGAAATAAGTGTGATGGTGATTTGACAGAAGGAGGGATGATCCCATTTTTAGAAAGCATAAACTACTTTTCAAAAGGAGGTTATGCAGAAAAACTTGTTGTCAAAAGATAGTTAAGTACAAAAATATAAAATATCATAAATGAGAATACCAGCTCATGGAAATGACTTAAAAAACTGGTGATCAAATATTGAGGGCAGAAATAGAGTTTTTTAAAGTTGAATAATATATTATTAAATTCACCAGATGATGGTGAATTTAATAATACATTATTCAACTTTAAAAATAATAATGATGATTATTAAAAAATAATAATGATGATCTATTAAATTCACCAGAATGTCTAAGATCCTTGGCAAATTCAGAAGAAAAAGGAAATATAAGAAGTCTTTTCTTATGCATCATAGATTCCCTCATTCCAACTAACAAAAGCTCAATTTTGTGAGCTGTACTAAACAAAAAGAAATTATTCGGATTTAGAAATATAAGGATAGCTAAAGATAAATTTGAGTTCTATGAGCTCTCCTAATGTGTCTAGCAAAGTTTTTGTTCTATAGTGAGAAGGATCCTTCATTTGGATTTGAAATGCTTATAGGGGCTTTTTTGCTGGAACTTTTTTTGAAGGGAACTAAAAATGTGCTGTCCTTTTATTGTTTTTATTTATTTTATTGATAAGGTCTCACTTGTTTTAAGTATTCCTTGCACTTATTATTTAAGATGAAATTCAGAGTTTCAGAGGTCATAATACTTGATTCTCATTTTTATTTTTATATAACATTTTCAAAGCATTTAGAATTTCTTTTCTCTTTTTTAGGATTGATCAGGATCTGTACTTCCTAGATAAGGGAGCAATTTTGTAATATTCTGAAAATTCAAGAGAAAAACAGGAAATGAAATCAGAGAGTTCAGAATAAGACTGATACTACTAATCTTTGCTTTTTCTTTAGCCTTTTAGAAATATTTTGTATTGATCAAGATAAGAATTAACCTATGGCTTTCTGTGCTAGAAAAGAAATCATGATAATTATGGGATGGCTAGACAGATACACCTTATTGTACTAAGCTATGGACACCTTGAGGCATAGAATATTTTTACTTTATATTTGGAAGTTAAGCTTGCAAACACTATTTCTCTTTTTATGAACCCCAAATTATTTAATAATTATGTTCGAAAAGTCTTTAGAGTGTTTCAGTCCCATTTAAAAACTGAACTAATTAAATATTTTAAAACACTGAAAATATACCCATATTAACTCAATTTATTTTTATGTATTTCAGTTTTCAATCTGTAAACAAAGACTCTGAGTACTATAAACTGCTTATAAATCTAATAAAATAAACTTTCAAAAGGTAAACATTTCATCCTCTAGTGTTTCAATATTCTTATAATGCATAAATATTATAAGATTTCAATTTATAATAAAGGTAGACAAATTATCCAAATGTAAATTGCAAATTACTTCATTTGTCTATAAATAGACTTAAGGTACATATTATAAATACATCAATTATAAAATATGAACAGGTACATCTTAAACCAAAAGTATTAATACTTTTTATTATTTTATAAATTTTCCCCCGTCTTGAAAATTTTCAAATCTGTTATTGAATATTTCACTACAAAAATTTTAACTGAGACATGGAGATTACATATCCACAGCCATTTGTCTCAACATCATACAAGGGAGATATTTCAGTATCTCATATAATTTAGGGTCACCTTCTCATTTCTCCTTAGTAACAAGTATAGGATAGGATGCTACCTACATGGAAGCTTCCAAACTAAATGATATAGTCTGGGAGGTTGAGTGACTACTAATTCATGTTTTCAATTTTAAGCTCATCTTTTGCTAATAGTTGGCATTTCTAAGTTCTTAGAATGTGCCAACTTTTAGTATCTGGTGGCAACGCAGAGTGACCAAAGGACAGTACTCCTGCAACAATATATGGGAGGCAAGAACAAAACTAACAGTAACCAAACACTGTCTATAAGTTTAATTTTGCTTCATCTGACTATGTACAGTCACATACTTCATAATGATAGTGTAAGAGTCACACTAAAAGTTTCACTACACAAATGCCACACAATTGAATTTTAAGCTATATGTAAATCCATGCATATTCATCTATCCAAATAATATTACCTTTATTAAATATTAACAATATAGTTCACCCCTACATAAACCTTGCTGACTCCTCTTACTGGGTTAAAACACTGTTTTTTTTATGTAATATAAAACATCTATGTTGATATATTATGTTTAATAATTTATCAAGGTATAGTTTATACAGCATAATATTTACCCATTTGGGTCTCCAGTTCAATGGGTTTTAGGAAGTTATACAGTATGTAAACACTATCACAATCCAATTTTAGAATATTTTCATCACTCATAATAGTTTTCATATTCCCTTTTAATCAAAGTTTAAGGCAACCACTCTTCACTTTTCTCTTATTTACTTACCCATTAGTAGTTGGACATTTAAATTGATTACAGGTTTGACTTTTATGCATAATACTTCTCTGAACATGTGCACAAAATTATTTCTAGGTTTTTTGGGAGAAGTGTATTATAGATTCCCAAAACCTACATCCAGCGGTTTGCTATAAAGATTGTGCAGTGGACAGGATACCATTGCAAATGGGCCAAGATTTATTCTTTTGTCCCCTTAGCTTTATTAAGGTAAAACTGAGGTACAATAAAATGCACATATTTGAAGTATATGATTTCATCAGTTTTGACATGTATGTAACCAATACAATCGATATAAAAAGCATTTACATTACTTTTTTAAATTTGAAATCATGCAGACTGTTTCCTGCATGATTTATTACATTACAAATCAATCACCTTAAGATATATAGAACCCCATCCCCACATGTCAACTATTTCAAAATTAAAAGTCACACTTATAAATATCTCAGAGGTCAGGGAAGAAAGTATAAGAAAAGTAAAAAATAATGCTTTGAACTAAATGATAATAAAAGCTTAAAATATCAAGATCTCCGAGATAAGACAGTACTCAGATGAACATTTATAACAAAGTACTTATATCATAAAGAAGCTAGAATAGCAATCAAATTATTTTCAAATTCTGTAGTAGGAAGGAAAAAAGTAGAAGTAGAAATATCTGAAATAAAGAAGCTAATACAGTTAAAATTTGATAAAAACCCAAAAATTCTAATAAAAATGGCAAGAATACAAAATATAAATGAAAAGGGAGCTATCAAAATAACCCTACAGATCCTAAAAATATATTAAGGTAATACTACAATTGTATGCCAACATGTGATAGCTTACATAATATGCTTTATATTAGCGAGGGATCCATGTGCTGTTGAGAAGAAAGTGTATTCAGTCATTGATGGATAAAATATTCTATATATGACTGTTAAGTCTCAGTTATCAAATGTATTTTTTACTTCTTTAGCTCCTTTATTTAGTTTTTGTTTGGAGGATCAATACAGTGGTGACAGAAATATGTTTAAATTACCCAATATTATTGTGTTGTGGTCTATTTGATTCTTGAAATTGAGAAGAATTTATTTGACATAGGTAGATGCTTCATTGTTTGGGGTATAAATATTTATGATTATTATGTCTTGTTGATGTACAATTCTCTTAAGCAGTATGAAATGTCTCTCTTTGTCCTTTCTGGTTAACTTTGCCTTAAAGTCCACTTTATCTGATATGAGGATAGAAACCCCTGCTTGTTTATGTGATCCGTGTGAGTTACATGTTTTCTCCCTTCCTTTTACCTTCTGTCTGTGATGTCTTTGTCTATGAGGTGAGTCTCTTGGAGACAGCATATTGGGCATTATTTTTTAATCCAGTCTGCCAGTCTGTGCTTTTGATGAGTTTAGGACATTATTGTTCAAGGTTATTATTGAGATATGTATTTGTATTCCCAGTCATTTGGGTTTATTTCTAGTTTTTAATTTGAATTAGTTTCTCAGCTGATTGACTTCCTTTATTGTAGTTCCTCCCTTTGCTGGTCTTCACTTTTTTATTCATTTCATCTTTATGTAATATTTTATTGAGAATGTTCTGTAGTGCAGGCTTTCTAGTTGCAAATCCTTTTAACTTTTTTTTTATTACGGGAGGTTTTTATTTCATCTTCAAATCTGAAGCTTAATTTTTCTGGATATAGGGTTCTTGGTTGGCATCCATTTTTCTTTCGGAACTTGGTATATGTTATTCCAGGACCTCTTAGCTTTGAGGGTCTGATTGTGAAATCAGTTGAGATTCAAACTGGTTTCCCTGTATATGTAATCTAGCAGCCTTTAAAATTCTATCCTTATTCAGCATGTTAGGCATTTTCATTATAATGTGTCTTGGTGTGGGTTTCTTTTAATTGTGTATATTTGGGATCCTGCAAACATCTTGTATTTGATTTTCCATTTCATTATTTAGGTTTGGGAGATTTTCTGATATTATATCATTAAAAAGATTTGTGTATTCCTTTGGTTTGTATCTCCATGCCTTCATCTATCCTAGTAATTCTTAAATTTGGTCTTTCCATGTTATCCCATAATTCTTGAAAGTTCTGTTCATGGTTTCTTAAGGTCTGTCTGTGATCAGTTTTATTTTCATGATTATATATTTTGTATTCATTCGAAACTTCTCTAATATTTCTTCCACTGTGATGTCAATGGATTCTGTTATAGGAGTATCTTTGGGGCAATTTGTTTCCTTGCCTTTTCATGTTGTTTGAGTGTCTACCTATATAACTGTATGAGTCTGAGGCAGTAGAATTTCTACCCTGTGGATTTATAGCATCCCTGAAAGTTTCCAGTACTTCACTTGCTGAGAAGCTGTCTGGCTTTCTTGGTTTCACTGCACACAGCAGCCAGGAAAATTATTTCCTCTATTCTGCCATCTTGAAAACCTCTGGGACATGTTTATTTCTAATGCATCTGCCAACAATATTAAATCCAAATCAATATTAAATCATAAAATGAGATTTAAAGAAAGCAGAATTGGAGAATTGATGCTTACTTTTGCAACCAGTTGGAGCAGAGGCATGAACATTTCAATCCTTCTCCAATTTCCCAGACCCAAATTAGCCTCTTTGATCCAACCTGACCTGATTTACCTATCTATACTGACTCCTTGTCTAATTCTGGCTTCATTCCCCTTCTAATTTTAGAAACTCCTTACTGCTGTAAGGAGAAGTGATGAAGACTACTATGGCTGTTTCGAGTTGAGAGGGGGCAACGTGAGGTGGGGCAACCAGTTTGGAGTTCCCTTTCAGAAGTTGGGTCAGATTGAGGGGTCCACAGTAAAAGTCTGGTTGGGGAAAAACAGGATGTAAAATCATCTGGGGATAGGTCTTTCTATGAGAAACAAAAAGACATAAGTAATGAAATGAGATTAATACAAAAATAAATGTTGCAACATCTGGAACATGTCAATGAATATCATGAAGATGACAGAAGTCAGTAAATTTTCAACAGGAGGTGTGAGGGCTGAGAAGTTGTCCCCATAACAAGGCTGGAAAGGACAAGGCATGTAAACACAATATGTGACTTTTAATGTCACAGATGTCCATCCTCATAAGATGTAGTTAAGCTATTCCTCCACCCTTATCAAGATAACCTGCCTCTGCTCCAACCTATTGCTAAAGTAACCTGACTCAGGAATGTCTCCTTCTTATAGGGAGTTGTAAATGTTGTTAATTAATGTGTCCTGAGGTGTTCCATCTGTCCCTTCCCTCTGTCCATCTGCTTCTTACCTTTTGGCCATCCCACCTGAGTATCTCCTGAACCTAGTCACATACACAGGAAGGAGAGAGACAAGGGGAATAATGCAGGAGAACAAAAGAAGCCTAGGACATATAAAAAAGGCAGAGCATTCTTACTTCTTGGGATACTGGGATACCAGCTATGGCCCCCTTCTCCCTCCTACGAGAAGTCTATTTTGCTCCTTTTTAAATAAATCCTGCTTTATTAAAAAAAAAATATAATTGACACTTACTGAATAACTATGTGACACAACCTTGGATTTCTAAATTCCAAATAAATTTCACCTTTCAAGCATAATGGAATATTAAAGCACAAATGAGTTCTTGAGCTTTGTAGAAAACTCTGTGGTATCCTAACCAACATGAATGTATTTGTACCATACCATATTCTCCCCACAAAAATAGCCATTTTGTTGAGATCTAATTTCTTCCAAATTGTTTGAACTGTAGACATTTGACTCAATCTCTAACTCTAGGGTGGAAGTCTGGACTGAACTAAGGAATGTGTCTGTGGTCTCGCCAGTGCTTGCTGTAGAGGTAATATGGAGTGAGTTTGCGGATCAGTGCCTTCACAGCACAGAACTGGGAGCTTTCAAAGGTCTCCAAAGCCAGGTGAGTTCCAAAACTACTCTGATCTGGAGAAGAATGGGCTATTTATTAAGGATATGAAAAATAAGAAAGAAGAAGTGTGGGAAATGTATGCACCTGATTCCTTAAGGTCCCTTTTCTTCAGTATGGTATCATACAAAACACTCTTTCCAGGCCAGGCTTGTAGCTCAGTAGTAGAATGATTGCCTAGCACATGAGAAGCCCCAGGTTTGGTGCCTAGCATCACAGAAACAAACATAAAGCATGCTCTTCCCTAAATGACAAAATGCAGCAACGTGTGGGTAACCGTTCTGCGTAAGGAAGTCCATGAGAGACAAAGTAGTTTAGGTTTATATAAGGACTAGTGACATAGACAATCTCTGCTTAACAAGAACCAAATTCTAGAATGAAGCAGCTCTTCATCATTAACCACGGTGTACAAGATTCTTAGGTGCAATGAGCCACTTACTTAAGTTAGGCAAACTTTCATCAATATAGAGACTGGTTCATTAGCCAACTTGCTGCACAGTAGCCAAGGGCCAATCTTGCAAACAGACTTTTGAAAACATTACAATCTCAGGTATGCTAGGTTAATTCTCTTTTGCTCAAATAGATACCTAGGAATAAAACTTCTGGGGTGTAGGATAAACAAATGTTTATCTTTTTCAGAAAATGCCAATTTTTCCCAAAGTGGCTATTCATGTTGCATAACCACCACCAAAAATGACTCTAAAGCACAGGATAATCAAAATACATGTAAGAGCTGGATTTTGGGCTGGAGATTCAGCTCAGTGGTTGAGCATTTGTCAGGCATGTTGAGGCACTGGAATCCATCTCAGCACAATGAAGAAATAAAAATAAATTAATTTATAAGATAAGATAAAAGCTGGATCTTTGTAAGAATCACTGAAAGAGAGGATGCAGTAAAATTAAATAAAAGGGTGAAGTGTCAGTCTTGAATTTGATATCTGAAGTAAAAATTTGATATTTGGTTTCCTTAAAAAGTGAAAATATCACAATTAAATAATCTTTTTAAAAATGTGTCAGTAGCAATTTTGTTATGTATACACTATTAAAAAGAAATCTTCAGTTTGAAGAGATATGACATTTGACACAGACACAAATGAAGAAACAAAGATCACAAGAAATACAAAGATAACACTGTCTTGTGAGGTTTATAAATATATCTAGCTATAGCAGCGTATTAGCATATATAGTAAATTTCAGAGCAGCAGTTGACTTCTGGTTTCCATTGGTGACTTCTGGTTTCAACATATACAGAGTTTATAAGGCATCATTTCCATTCCAATGACAAGAAAAAAAAGAAAAAAACTGAACACAATGAAAAACAGCTCTTCTATCACTTGCCCCTAAAGTAGAGTGAGATAGATACAGAGAACTGCAGTTTAACTGGAAAAGAAGACTTCAGGTGGAACCAGATAGGAACACTTAAACTCCAGTGGACAAACTCCTGGAGATTTGGGGCAGGCTAGCTTGAAAGTTAAACACTGGGTGTTCTATCTTCGTGTGTCATGAACTCTTAAAATGTTTTACCTTCAGGAGTACCAAAAGGTTCTCACGATGAATCTTGGAGGAAAATACTCCTGCGCTACTGGAAAAGAGGGTGAAAGCAATCACTTTGAGCTACACCCAGAGCAAGCTGTTCCCTTAACGTCCTGCTATCCCAGGGAATGGTTTTACTGAAGCTAAATGAGTTTTATCAGTACATAACCTATGTGGGGAAATTAAGTTCTTTTTCCTTTGCCCTTTTCTCTATTTTTCTTTTCACATTTGTCTATTAGCATGTAATCTATTATGTGAGCACATGTGGTTCTCCTTGCTTTCCTCTTGAGGTCTCCATTGCATCTACAGATTAAAGGTCTTTTCGAATTGTTTGAATCAAATTCCGTAAATTTTCTTCCACCATTTTTTTTTGAAATTTTTTAAAAATATTTTTGTTTAGTTGTAGATGAACACAATATCTTTATTTATTTTATGTGGTGCTGAGGATCGAACCCAGTGCCTCACGTATGCGAGGCAAGCGCTCAACCGCTGAGCCATAACCCCAGCCCCTCTTCCACCATTTTTAAAACCATTTTCTGTCCTCATTTCTTTCCTTTCCTTTTATAACTATCATGTCACATTTGGACAAGCCCTTAGCATTATATCACAGGTCTCCAAGTCTGTATTCATTTTTCTACATTTTTTTTTCCTGAGTTTTTCAGATTGAGTAATTTTTATTAACCTCAATAAATTGTACTAATTATTTCTTTTACAAATACATTTTGGTGCCACATACAGAATTTATCGTTTTTTGCCAAATTACTTTTCAAATATGATGATCATTTTTACTTTCATAATTGCTCTTTTATATTAAAATTACCTATTTTTATATTGTCATGATGTTTTCCGTACTTCTTCAGATAGTTTTAGAATAGCTTATTTGAAGTCTTCTTAATTACACGTGGTCTAATTTAAAGTTTCTACTGACTCTTTTCTGTACATTTTATTTCAAGCAATTCATCATTGATAATTTACAGTTTTATATAGCATGTCTTAGAAATGCTGGATCCTGCTTTATTTTTTTTGTTGACTTTTTCAAAAAAAATAACTTCCTTGGAATGTGGAAACTCTGTTACCCAAGGTGTTAGCCTGCTTAAGACTCTGCATATATTTCCTTTCTTCCTATCTTCCTAATTTTCTTCCTTCCTTCTTTCCTACCTTCCATTCAGACTGGCTTCCTTGAGTTTACCCATAGGTTTGCATTCCTTTACCATCAGCCAATGATTTGAGCAGAGGATGCCCTCAATAGCATTTTACCCATGAGTTTCCCAGTTTTTGCCTTTCTATCTGCTGTGGTATTAAGAATATGTCCACAGGATTCATAATGAGTCCTCACTTCCCTCCTGGATTCAATACTTTCTTCTGAGCTGTTTGGCATCTTCCCTGGACATACCTAAGGTCTCATTCAACCTGCAATGTTTGGAGAATGCATCTGAGCATTTATTAGACACTCATTTTCACTGTAATCACAGTTAAATTTCTGTCTGTGGTGCCACTTTCCTCAACTGTGATAAAAATCTGTGGACAATAAAGCGGCTGGAATTTATTAGCTGCTTTCCCTAAACTGAAAAAATTAACAGTCACCACCAGTAAAACGTATTTTGGCAGAATATATGGGAGAACAACATCCAGGCAAGGGAGCCGCAGACTCCCATCATTTTCACCTACAACTCTCAAAATTGTTCAATAATAAATGCCTCTCCATTTTTTAAAAATCTGCCTTTGCTCAATCTTCAAAACCTTAGAATTGACCATTTTGACATTTTTCTTTTCCTTTACTGTGCCAGGGCAGTGGGATATGTTGTGGACAGAAAGTGCCTGAAGGCAGCAAAGAAGACCTATGATTTATTGAAGAATACTTACAAGAGATCAGTGACTTCTCCAAGAAGAGTTCTTTAGCAATAGTCTGACAGAACTCCATTCCTCATGTTGCTTTGTGAAGAAGCAGCTTCTTTCCCTCAGGGTGTTTGACCAGTGGCATTAGCTGCATGGGTGACAAGCATACTTTCATGGTGCTATCCCCATTCAGGGCAGAGGCTGTAACATCATCAGCAATAGCTTGCTTGTATGACCAGTATCCCAAGGAGCAACTGTCCTAGCATATGGAGAAAAAAGTAACTTTGTACAGATAACACTAACATTCCTTCGTTCCCAGTGTGCACAAGAGCAAGCAAGCCAGTGTCCTTCAAGAGAGTATATGTCTGAACTTTCCAGCCCAGGCTTGCCTTCATTTTCCCTGTAACTTGGTTAGATTTTTAGGAACACAAGAGGTGAATTCAGGGACATTATGCTTTATTGACCCCTTTCCTTTAGTGATGATACGTATTTATGTTAGAGTTAACTTAATACTTCATACTTTCCCTAACTTTACAACCTCTTCAATCACTTCACAATAACTTTTATGTTTGCAAGCCAGTTCTGGATATTCATACAACTAGAATCATATAATATATATGTGTCTTGCTTACTTAATTTAGCACATTGTGTACCATATTTCTCTATGTTGTAGTATATGTCAGTATTTAATATTTTATGCATAAATATTTCATGGTACAAATATGCATTTACCTATGCATTCATAAGTTGTTTCTCATTTGGGCTATGCTGGTAAATTCTATTATAAATAATCACTCACCATTTTTTGTGTGAACATAAGCATATTTTCATTTTTCTAGGACATATACTTAGTCATGAAATTGAAAAATTATATGGTAACTCTATGTTCCAATTTTTGAGAAAAATTCCAAATACACATAATTTGAATCATTTTATAGCCTGTCAGGAATAACTGAGAATTGTAATTATTGACATCCTCTCTAAAATGTTATCATGTAACTTTCTGACTATAGGAATTATAGTGTGTGTGGACTACTATCTTTCTCTGATTTTGATTTGCCTCAACCTAAGACAAATTTTAAGTGTTTTCTCATGGACTTACTGGTCACTTTAATATTGTCTTCAGATTATAGTGAGTTTAAATACTTGGCCCATTTTAAATTGAACTATTTATATTTCTATTACTGAGTATGAGAGTAAGAAGCATTTAAGGAAGTAGTCTAAATAACAACATTTTAAATTCACAATTTGCTAATATATTTTCCCATTGAAGCACTTCTTTTTCTGTCTTGAATGTAACTTTTATGGCACACAAATATTTGTGCCAAACACAAATATTTCATTTAGTGTTAACCAAATGATCTACTATGTATAGTATCTATCTTGATATCAGATTAATAGTAGCCTCTTAAAATGCATTGGGTGAAAAGTTTTCTCTTCTAATAGTGGAAAGGATTTATGAAAAATTTGTGTGAATTATTCTTTAAATATTCAATGGAATTCATCAGTGACTTATCTGGGTCTGCTTTTTAAATTTTTATTTTTCTTTTTAGGATTTTTAAAATTACTAGCTTGATCTTTTTACTTATTTTTAGTCTACTTATGTTTTCTATTTCTGCTTGAGTCAGTATTGGGACACATTTCTCTCTGTATTTGTGGAGATTTGTCCATTTCATTTAGGATATCTAACATTTTGGTACCTGTTGATATTATTCTTTAGTAGTTCTTTTGACTTGCAAGCTAGAAAGAATATTCCTTCTGCATTCTTGATTTTTGACTGAGTCTGTCTTCCTTTTTCTTGGTAAATCAAGGTAAAATAGTGACATTCTGCTGATCTTAAAGAACCAACTAAGTTTCATTTATCTTCACAATTGTTTATCTATGATTAATTTCATTTACTCCTATTTTAATTCATACTGTGTTCTTCCTTCTACGTGATCTATGTTGAGGTGTATCTTCTTTCTCTGGTTTCCTAAGTAGAAATGTTCATCATTGGTTTGAGAATTTTTTTTTCTCTTTTTAATAAATGGAATTAGAACTACACATTTTTCTCTTAATATAGATGTTGCTGCCCCTCCTAGGTTTTGGTCTGCTGATTTGTTGTTGTTTTCATTCATCATAAATTATTTTCTAATGTCTCTCAAGATTTATATTACTAAATTGTGTATGAGTCAAATCTTTGACCTATAATTTTGCAGTTATAGATATGCTCATATTTTTTAATGTGTACAAAGTCTTCACACTACTTCTGAATAATTTACTTCATATTTCCTTTTATTCTCTACTTAAAGAGAGATTGTGCTCAGAAAACAAAATAATTAAGTTTAAATTTTAAAGTTACATTCCATTTTATGACTCACTAATGAGTCTAAAGTACAATAAGTTCTTAAATTCAACTCTTGATGGTTTTTTTTGTTTATAAATATGAATATAATCATCACAATCAAATTAAGTAGCTGAATAAAAAATATCTTAAAATAGCAATGGTTCTATGAGTCTTTGTCCCTGCGTATTTAATTTAAGTGGCTAGCTTAAAATTTCATTAGTTTATTTTCTTTCAAGTTGCACTTGTTAACATACTAAAATAAGAGCATATTTCACTGAAATTTTGTTTTTTTCTAAATACATGATAAGTTTTAAAGAAATAACTTCTGGTTTTAATATTCAGATGGATCTTCTATTGGCATATTATAAGAAAAACACTTCCAGAAATTTCTCCAGAGAAAACTTAAATAATTTTAACCATGATTTTGGATTACATTTTACTGTTTAAACTTTTATTCAATTAGACTTTTAATAGAATTTTACATGGGTGGTGAAATTTCATTCAATTATTCTGTTTAGTAAGATTTCACAAATTTATTTCTATTTGCCTGCCTCCCCTGCATTCTATGAATAATCACTTAAAAAGCAGGGACTAATTAATCAGAGTCTTTAAGGAGTAATGTGAACATTTCATTTAAATTGTGATTATTTAAAACCAATTTAAAAATCTTTTTGTTTCCATGCTTTGGGAAATAAAAATCTAAAACAGACAACATTTTAATGACTAAAGAAAGTTTAATTTATTAAATATTTATGATAATTGATTAAGTTGTATTTTTTCTGTGATCATTTCAAACATTACTTTTATAGAATGGAGTTAAAAAATTTGAAACACTAATGCATATAATGAGTTTATCAATAATTAACAAATGTTGCTCTGTTGTAATTCAATTTTCTTATAACCTTAATCATTGAACAATCATCCTAGTTAATGAATATTTTTACTTAGATAATATTCAATCAAGATTTCACCTTTTTATGTAATTGTTTTAATATTTATTATAATTTCATTTACATAGTTAGTATTCAGTGAAAACTGAGACTACAATTTTATATTACAGGATGTGTATACTAGGCATTGTGGCACTCAGGAAGCTGAGGCAGGAAGATTGCAACTTGGAGGCCAGCATGGGCAACTGGAACCCTGTCTCAAAATAAAATTAAAAGGGCTGGAGTGTGCAGACCAAGGATGGAGCACTTGCCTATTATGTATGCATATGTGGGTTTAATTCTCATTAACACCTGAACACACACAAAATAAAACTCAATAAAAAGTATTTATAAATTTCTTTTGATTTATATTTAAATTGATAACTAATATTTATGTATACTTATGGAGTATAATGTGATATTTTCATCTATTTGTGCATTAGAAAAGATTCAAAAAGGTGACTGCAGTGGTGCATGCCTATAATGCCAGCAGCTTGGGAGGCTGAGGATCGCAAATTCAAAGCCAGTTTCAGCAAAATTGAGGCACTAAGCAAATCAGTGAAACCCCATCTCTAAATAAAATACAAAATAAGGCTGGGTATGGGGCTCAGTGATCAAGTGTCCCTAAATTCAATACCCAAAACTACCCACCACCCTCCAAAAGAAAGAAAGAAAAGATTCAATGGAACTAATTAATCTTAGATGCAAGTACTCGAAAATGCCAAATATTCTTAACCCACTGTAATCTGAGTTTTGTTGAAAGTGATCATAGGACAGTCTATGTAAAGGAAAGGTAGTCACAAAACATTTGATTTCTCTTCAAAACATCCAACAGATATTTACTGTAAAATTTGAATTTTTTATTATTGTTTGATATGTAATTTTCTTTAGACATAAAATCTATAGCTGCATATATTATACTAAATTTTAAAAATTTTTTGACTTAAATTACCTTTTTATGGATACCGTATTATTCACTAGGAGCTACCATAACAAAATAACATAGATTAGGTGATTTTAGCAATAGTAATTTATTTTTAATGAATTTTAGAGGATAAAAGTTCAAGTCCAAGGGGCCAGTTGAGTTGGTTCCTGGTGAGATCTCTGTTTGGCTTGTAGGTCTTTTACCCTTGAATACTCACTTGGCAGAAAAAGCAAGATCTAGTGTCTCTTTACCTTCGTATGAAGGCATAATGCCTGTCAGATTAGATATTTACTCTAGGACCTCAATTAGCCTATATCACTTCTTCACATGTTCAATATTATTTCAAATACAGTTACTTTAATAGCTAGAACATGAACATACCATTGGTAGAGGAGACACAATTCAGTGTGCAACTTGTAGCAAAAATGATCTAGGCTCTTGATAAGCAATATTTAATTTATCCAGGGTTATTCATTGCCAATAGATTTATTATATCCCTTTTTTACTTTGGTTTCTTTTGTGTAAATCTTTAACCTACATATTTTTAAAAAAAAGGTTACAATTAATTTGAAATAGGAATATAATACAGAATTTTGCAGTATCAGGATCTTTTAATTATAATTCATGTAATCATAATCTATCACGTCTTTCTTAAATAATGATGAATAAAATTGATGCATATTGGGGATGGAGGAGTAGCTCAGTGGTGAATGCATGCTTAGCACATACAAGTCCCTGAGAATAACCCCTACACACACACACACACACACACACACACAAGCCCATATTATTATCTGAAAATAAAATTACTAGTATTTTAGTTTTTCTTCAGATAGCCTGTATAACTTCACCAGTTCTTTTTAATTATTTAACATTAAATTACTGAGCTCATGGTGATAATGATAATCATAATACAATTAAAGTAATAACTAATATGCAATATGATTTTTATAAATAAGATATATACAGCATTTCATAATGAAGTATATGTGTTCCAATGTGTACAGCACTATGTGATGTATTTTATTATTTTGCCAATTATAGAAAGTTGGAAAGGCTTGTAAACTACTTGAAGGTCACATAGCAAGACAAATAGGACGGTATGGGTTTTTTTTTTTTTTAAATAATATTACTCTCCACAAAAATAGATTATCTTCTTAAACACTTTTTATGCTGTCTACTCAACAAGTTTTCTGGATTAAAATTGTTACCTTCTTTTCTAACATATTTACAGGTATTGCATATTTTTACCCTAGTTATTTTTGGTTGTAATTGCATATTATTAGATAAATGAATAATACATAAGTCTTCCATTATAATATACAGGTTTAATTTAAGTTAAATGATAGGTAGTAATTTTGGAAGACAAACTAGGGCAAGTTACTTTTATGAATAATTTTATTTTTTATTTTTTTTGGTACTGGAGATTGAATTAAGGAGCATTCGACCACTGAGTCACATCTCCAGCCCTATTTTGTGTTTTATGTAGAGACAAGATCTCACTGAGTTGCTTAGCGCCTCACCATTGCTGAGGCTGGCTTTGAACTTGCGATTCTCCTGTCTCAGCCTCCCTAAGTGCTGGGATTACAGGCTTGCGCCACTGCGCCCAGTTTATGAATAATTTTAAAAAGTTATTTGATCTTTGGAAAATTCCAGAAAACTGAACAGCTGTATAAAATTCAAATCAAAAGAACAGAGTGCTCTTTCTACCTGTATAGAAATGCAGAACGCTGGGAATAATATTGATCCAGTTCTTACAGCAAGAGAAAATCAATTTATTTGAGTTCATAAAGGAATTGGAGTCACACTGCCACCAAGTGGACCGAGTTCTGGGGAAAAGCAAGTGCCATCAAGGAGACATGGAACTGGAATATAGGATCCACAGTGCCAAAGCATGAGAAGAAGGGATGCAAGATATCACAGAAGCAGGAAGGGAAGGCAGCTCAACTTTTTGATATATTGCTATTAGAATGTGAGCTAGCATAGGGAACACCAGGAGCTGCAGATGCAAGAGGCATTTGAACCAACTGGAAGTTTACTAAGATAGAGAACGGAGATGGGGGTTGGAGGGAGCTGTCTCAGGTGGACAGGATTTCAGGAGGAAAATGGCTTCCTCACAAGATCGGAGTCTCCCCAACCTGTATCTCAGATATTTTTTCTCCCTACAAAATGAAAACTGGAAGCTACTAGGGAAGTGTTGGTGGGAGAAGCTGGTGTCTACAAAAAACCAAAAGGGTTTTGGAGAAATATGTTATGTCAATACTGGTAAGAGTTATGTAATTTATGTTTTTGTTTTCCTTTCAAAATTCAAAAGAGAAGAGAAAAAGAAAAACTACACCACTAAGGGTAAATTGACTCAATGAAATGATATCTAAGAGATGACATCTGAGTAAGACTGTACCCATCTAAAAACACTAAATTAGGTATTACTTATGTCAATGTGAATCTCTGGCTAAAAGCAGATGGGAAAAACAGCACATTGTACACCGTAAATAAATATATTTAAAAAAATAGCAGATGAGTCTCTTGCTGAAGCAATGCAATTGGGAGCAGCAGAAGCCCTGGCTCAGAGTCAGACACCACAGATCATTTGAAGAAAATGACAGGTTAGCCAGGCATGGGTGGGAGGTAGCGGGGCAAGAGCCAGCTTCCATAAGTCCAAGCTAAAGAAAAGAGACACAAAAGAAGAACACTCTGTAGACAAAAAAGACCATTGAGCAGGATAAGTAGAATGATATTACCTGAGAGTTCAGAGAATTCCCCACCCATCTCAAGATCCTAGTTGTGATGTGGTGGACGAGCCACCTGCGAGATGAGCAGGAACCACAAGCTGTGCTGTGAACCCCAGCACTCTAACAGATGTCACGAGTCTGTGGGTCTCTGAGGGGACCCTCAAGGCACTGCCAAATTTTCTGCTATGCCCTGGCATGTTATAGAAAGTGACTTGTACAAATAATGAAAATAAAATATACCTCATGGGAAAAAAATCTGAAACAGATGGTTCAATAAGACAGACATTACAAAGAAAAATATTTACAAGTAGAATCATAAGAAGAAAAAAAAATGAACATATAAAAACAGAGTAAAATAGTAGTTACCAGGGGTTGGAAGGAGGAGGATGGGAGAAAACATTAAGGTGTGGGTTAAGGTATAAATAATGTGTTAATAAAAAATAAATGAGATCTTTGAATAGTATGAGCACTGTAGTAAATAACATTGTATTATATACTGGTAATTTGCCAGGAGAAAATATTCTGGGATCTCTTACCACAAAAGAAAGAAAAAAGAATGAGAGGAAGGAAGGAAGGAGAGAAGGAAGGAAAGAAGGGAGGGAGGAAGGGAAGAAAGAAAAGAGAGAAAGAAAAGAGAAGATAGCACAATCTCTGAGACTCTACTGGTACAGGTCTCAGTGTCCAAATGCAGCAAAACCTGGAGTTCTGATAACCAAGAGGAGGAGGAGGAGGGAGGTACTGGACTTTAGAAGAGAGAAGGCGAATTCCTTCTACCACGACCTGTTTGTTCTCTTCAGATCCCCCTTGATTTTATGATGTTCACCCACATTGAGGAGATTTTATCACACTCAGTCCACTGACTGATATGTCAGCCTCCTGTGGAAATATTCTGACAGCACCCCCAGAAATACTGCTCCACCAGCCAGGCAGATACCCCTCAATTCAGTTTTATACCCCAAACTAACCATCACAAAAACTTCTTCCTTATGTTGTCTTCTGGGAGTTTTTCTAGTTTCAGATATTATGTTTAAGTTTGCTATGGTATTTTATTATAGCTACTTAAGCAATTTAAGAAGACTGAATGGTAGGATAGAGAGAAAAAGATGGAGGCATACAAACACACATACACAAATTTATTCATATACAAGTGAGTGACTCTGGAAGATGATATTATCCTCATAGTAATCATCCAACAAAAAGATGAAAACAGAATTCAGAAAAGATATCTTGATTGCTCATATTAATTTAGGAAAAAAACAACAGTTCCATTTACCCCAAAATTTCATTTAGAATTACACATAATAAATTCATCAAATATTGGACAATTTTTAAAATAACAACAAAGTAATATATTGATATCTCTAACTATACTTTTATAATAAGCAACAACATAACATAAGCAATTATATTTAAAAATTTCACAAAAAATCATAATGAATATCTAACTCAATATCAAAATTTCTCAGATGAAGAACCAGAGCATGACAAAAGACCAAAAGATACTTAACTCCAATCTTAAAATTGGTGTTTCTCTTGACTTTAATCATAGGACATATTAACACTAAGACATAACTGAAAGGATATTCTGTATTACAGACATGTTTTCTCTTAATTTTATTGTACAGTAGTAGTCCAGTTTCTATTTAGTAGTCAGTGTCTATCACCTCAGCTAGCACAGTGTCCTGATTTTTGTCTGTAATTCAGAGGCATGAAGACCAAAGGTGCCAGGCAACAGACTCAATTCTCACTTAGGCATTATCATAACATCCATTGAAAACATTCTTTGCTTTGGAACTAAGACCTATAAGTCAGCATGATTTTCTCTTCTTGATAGTACAGAGAGTGTTTTCGTCAACTTTTTTTTTTTTTTTGCTCCTGTGACCAAAAGACCTTAAGAGAACAATTTTAGAGGAAGAAAAGTTTATTTGGGAGCTTATGGTTTCAGAGGTTTCAGTTCATAGATGGCTGACTCCATTCCTCAGGGCCTGAGATGAAGCAGAACATCATGGTGGAAGGGTGTAGCTAAGATAAGCAGCTGGGGATATGGCACCAGGCAGGAGAGACAGAGAGAAAGAGAGAGAGAGGGAGAGCGCTCCACTCCTCAGGGACAAAATATATACTTCAAAGGCCTCGCATGATCCACCATCTCTAGCCACACCCAACTTGCCTACAGTTTCCACTCAGTTAATCCAGGGGATTAGTTATTGGTGCTTATTATCCACTGATTTCACATTTAAACTCTCTTACATTATCTCACACATGAGCTTTTGGAGGACACCTAAAATCCAACCATAATAGAGAGGATATATGCAGAATATGTTTTCTGAATTATTTTATTATAAAGTTATAAAATACTGAAATATAATTAGTTAACAGATTCTCTAGAAATAAACCATGGGGTCTACTTGGACTGGCTTAATAAAGCACATTTATTTAACTATTATTCTTTTCATAGAATTATTGAGAGTACCAAATGCATAACTATTTTTTTATTTTTTTAGTTTTTTATTTTTATGTTTTCTCAAAAATTGCACCAAATGCATAACTATTGACAGCACCAAAGTTACTTTTTCTCACCAAATAAATATTGCATCAATTGGCAAATTTTCTCCATTATCAAGGAAAAACAGATATTTTAAACATCACCTGAAATGGTAAACTGGCAATAGTATGCTGAATACTTACCTTAGAATTTTCATTTCTAGATTACATTTGGGAGTTGTGTTGAGACTAGGACTGTGGCTACATGTCTGAGTTCTGATCTCTAAGTGATGATTACATGTCAATTTTTCCAAATGTAATCTTGTGTTTAAATATATTTCAGATATGTAATAAATTTCCAGCTACCTCTACACTCTAGATGTCCAATATAAATATATAATTATAGTTTTGTATTTAAACATCCAACTCAATAAAATTCTATTCTACCATCAGATAACAATCCTTCACAGGAAAGATCTACTCTTAGCTTATACGGAAAAGGAGAAAATCCAAAGTATCTTCAGTTATCATGCCCGTCTTTATATTTGTTTGTTGAAAATTGCTGTTTAGTTTTTCTTGAGGTCTGTCATAATTCTATTTTGACCTTCTCTCACATTCAAATGTACTATTTATAACCAAAAAAACTCAATAAAATATAATACTAAGGAAACTAAATAAACAGAGAAATTTGGGTAACTATGAAAGTCCTTTTGAAACTGGTCATGAGACTATCGTGATTTTTAATAATTACATTGTACCAATCATTTTGTGTTCCTGTGGTTAGTTGTCAAAACACATCAGATTTTTTTGTTTCTTGTCTATAACAATTAATATCTATATCTTCATGATCCCAGAAAGCCATAGCCCTAATGAGAATTTAACCATTTAAGTAAGACCAAATTTGAAACAGTATTAAAAATAATATAATAGAAATTTAGTATTTTCAGGTAGCTTCTATACATAATTTAAACCAATTTTTATACAAAACAAAATTCTATTTTATGGAATTCATTATTAAAAGGATGCATGAATACTTTGATATCTATATAATTTATTAAATCATAATGCAACTTATTCTAATATACAGTATCCCCATGATTTTATAAATTCATTTATGTTTTAGACAGTTACATTATACCCATATTAATAAAACAAGAATCAGTTGGCATTTGAAAAATTTTATTCCCAAGGTAACTTAAAAGTAAGGGATGTTATAGTGGTGATAATACTATTAAGAACAAATTATTAAATTCTCTAAAAAAATGTAAAACAATTCTACTAGATGGAGATCCAAAATATGCAATAATTTCATGAAATAAAAGAAATGTCTTCTGGTACAGTGATATGAATTTGCACTGTAGAGATTCTCCTTTCCTTTTAGTCTATTTATTAGGAAGGACTTTATTTATCTACTTTCCTACAGTTCCAATTTTATAGAATGGAATGAACCAAACAGACCTGAAAATAAAACAAGGTGCTGGTCATGGTTATTGAACTGATAAATGCTGAAGTACGGAAAAATCTGGAGAACCAAGGAATGGAACACATAGAGTACTATAGGAATTGCCTGCATTACAAATGTTTAATGAGCAAGGGATTTATATTTTATTTATTTATTTATTTCTGAAAGTTACATAGACATTTATGTAGGTCATTGGGTTTTCAATGGTCTTACCTGAGTCATTTTCTGAGGGGGAGTACTAGGGGTTGAAATAAGGGGTACTTGACCACTGAGTTACACCTCTAGCCTCATTTTGTGTTTTATGTAGAAACAGGGTCTCACTGAGTGGCTTAGCGCCTTGCCGTTGCTGAGGCTGCCTTTGAACTTGTGATTCTCTTGTCTCAGCCACCCTAAGTGCTGGGATTATAGGCATGCACCACTGCACCCAACACTTACTTGAGTCTTCATAGTCATGTCTCTGGTCATTGAGAGGACACACATGGGTTAGGGAGATCTTTATACTAAAACCTATGAAAGTGACCATGTGTGTGTAGGGCAGGCCCCAAATGGCTGTAGTTAGGCTTCCTCACTGAGCTTTCCAGCAGGCTGTTTCAGTGTATAGTCAAGGTCATAAACACTGATTCAGGACATGTACTCAGGGTCATAACCATTTGCTTGTGATCATGTGCCCACTGATGTAAACTCTTGGCAGCGTGCCTTCTTTGTTTGGCCTATGTATAAAAAAAGTGCTAAAGGGAATTATTTGGTGGCTGACTAGGGGCTACTGTCACCTCTGAATAATGAATGACTACTATCCCAACTATATCTTGCATATTCTTACCCTACCAAAGCCCTGAGCCCTGCTTTCTGGGTCTGAGACCCAACCTCAGCATGACAGCATGTCAGTAAGAAGCTGAGAAAGGGGAAAATCTATGCTTTCACTTGTGCATTTTCAGGATCCTTAAGAAATCAATGATGCATCTTTGTGCAAGAGCCACATTTTAAGCCTATCATACAGAGAAAACAAATTTTATATATACATATTTATATAAATATACATATACATGTAATATAATACACATATACATATGTGTATATATGTGTGTGTATATATATGTGTATACATATATACATATATATATATCTTTGTGCTGCTATAACAAAATATCTAAGACAGAGTAATTTAAAAGAACAAAATGTATTTCTTGAATTGTGGAGGTTGGGGGTTCATAAGGTACCAGAAGTTTAGGTACCTAGAAGTTAGGACAACATTAATAAGTTGTCCCATATGTTTTCATAGCAGACTTCTGTCTGATAAGGACTGCATCTTCTGGAGGGAAGGAAAACTGTCTTCATGTGACAAAGGACCAAAGGACAAGAGAACGTAGTGCTGTGTGAAGCTTCTTTTCTCAGGGTCTCAGCCCTATTCACAAGGAAAGGAGTCTATGACCTAATCACCTCTTGAAGACCCCACATCCTAATACTATTCCATTGGTAACACCTGAATTTTGGAATAGATTATCTGGAAACCATAACAACATAGCAGCAGCAAATCAACAGATGACTGTGGATAGTTGTTTGTTAAGAAACAAACAATAATCAACAACTATCATTTTCAGATTGAGAAATAGGAAGATAGTGGGGGTTACAGAATAGTACAATGCATTTATTCTATTCCACTCAGAGATTTGGGGATCATAAATCTACCCTTTGTGGGAAGAGTAAGATTAAGCTGTAGGATATTATGTTCACATTTTAAATACAGAGTGGCCTTATTACTATAAATTAAAATATTGTTTTAGTCAGATTTTTCATTGCTGTGACCAAAGGAACTGACAAGAACAATATAGAGTAGAAAATTTTTATTTTGGCTCATTATTTCAGAGGTTTACCAAAGCTCTGGGCCCAAGGAGAGGCAGCACATCATGGCACAAGGGTGTGGTGAAGGAAGGCAACTCAGGACATGGTCACCAGGAAGCAGACAGAGCTCTGCTCATAAGGGAAAACATATAAGCCCCCAAAGCACAACTGTTGTGACTTACCTCCTGTCACTCCCCACCTACTATAGTTACCAACCAGCTAATTCATTAATTAGGACTCAGCCGCTGATTAGGCTATAATATCATAATCATTTCTCCTCTGAACATTCTTGCATCATCTCACACATGAGCTTTATGAGTTTTGGAAGATACTACATATCCAAACCATAATAGATATTTTAATAATCAAAACTATATGAGCAGTTATTAAAATCAGGAAGGACACCTGTTATTTAACAGGAAGGAAATGTATTATTTAACAGAAAAAAAAGGTAGTTTAACACAACATGATTATAATTGGTACAGAAAAAATAAAACCAAATTGTGTTTACATTTCAACCAATTGAGATTCTGTAGCAAAATTATTCACGCATATATTGCCTTCACAAATAGAAATGTACATAGAAGTGTGTGTGTGCATGTGTACATTAATCTTTTTTAAAGCTGCCTGCTCCATAAATGTTACTATAGCCATTATAATACGAATGACAGAAATTCTGATTGGTTCAATACATTGAATGTTAATATACATACATTTTGTTGACAAGATTTTAAGTTTTATATTCTATGTCAAATATTAATTTAATATATCAAAATATGTGTGATAAATGGTGTCATAAATATTCAGCATTTATTCTGTTATTTCATTGTTGCATGGATAAAAATAGCAATGACATCATTCTGCAATGTAGGAGATGTTTAATTTTTATTCTCACCACATGCAGTTTGTCATGGGGACACCCAGAAGACCAAGAGTACAAGACTCTAAAAGTTTTAGTCCCCATAGATTTGGCAGATTTCTCATCATCTCCAAGGTCATAATTATTCAGAAAATTGAGAACTACATTACCTAAGGAATTGATAAAGATCACAGCCTAGTCACTTTAATACTAAAAGGTTTAACTTCATATGAAATTAGAAACTTTCAAAAAGACTAAAAGCAACAGAAGAGATGTATTCGAGCTAAGTTAATAAAAATACCCTACAGCTATGATCCGTAAGATGGAATCTGATGGGAATTAAAGATGTCACTTTATACTCTCTCACAGTACTCATATCTTCTGAAATTTTAAAGTTAAAACAAATTCTAGCTTAAAACTTTACATTCAAATGTCGTAGAAGACATTTTAAGCCTTTTATACATAATTCATATTTTCAGGTTTCTGTATAGAGCCAAAGTTTTAAACTCAATTATTTTCAGTTAATTTATTATTAAAATATTGCTCCTATACAAATCATCAGGAAAGATAAACCTCTATGGTTTACATTAAAATATCATTACTTCTTTAAACCATTGTTCTTCCATTATGAACTTTCCCAGTGGAATAGAGAGCCATGACAATTCAGATTTGTAACTTAGATATTTCTTTTTTTCTCTTTCGAGTTTTCTTTTTAAATTTACAAGTATTTTCTGATTGTCCACAACTTCTTGGCACTACTTCAAATGCCACAAATGGCAGTAGGAAAAGAAATGTATTCTTTTGGAACACAAAAAACTGGGAAAATTGCTAATACATTTTATATATGTATATGTATATAAATTACACATAATTTATGTACATGTATAAATATAAGTATATTTATACATATATTTATATGTATAAATACATATATTTATATGTATAAATATAAATTAAATTTATATGTATAAATATAAATTATATTTATACATATATTTATATGTATAAATATAAATTATACATAAATTTATGCACATGAATATAAATTATGATAAATTTTATATATGTATATTATATATATATACACACACATATATATATAAACCAAATGATGAACCATTTGTCATTAGAATATGTGATAATGACTGAAGCCTAGAAAATAAAAAGGAAAAGAGGGTAACCATGGACAGTTTCACAGATGTTTGATCTGTGAAGTCACCCAAAGCACACATTCAGAATTCTCCCATGCATGGTATAATGCTGTTTTCACTCAGATCTCTAAGTCTTTTTTGGCTGCTATGACAAAATTACAGTTCTTTCTCAGTATCCCTGTGGAATTAGTGCCAGGACCCATGAAAATACTGAAATCTGTGCTTGTTCAAGTCTCTGATATAAAATGTCATAATACTTGCATATAACCTATGCACATCATCCCATATACATTGAATCATTATAATATTGAATAAAGTGTGCATGCAATGTTTACAATTGTTATGTTTTATTATTTAGGGAATAATATCAAAAAATATTTTGTACATGTTCAGTATGGATGCAATTTTGGTTTTAAGTATTTTCCATCTGTTTGGTTAGGACTGTGAATGCAAAAGGTACGAATGTAGAGCCCACTCATATGAAGGGGCAACTGTATCATAATATAGCTGCCTTATTAGCAGCAGGTGTTTATTCCTCACAGTTATGGAGGCCACAGAGCTCAGGATCAACTGCTGGCAGATATATTGTCAAGTGAGGGCCAGCTTCCCATTCATAGATGTGTCATTTGTTGGGAAGTATAATAAGCTCTCTTTGGCATCTATGGCCACCAATCCCATTCATCAGGACTCTGCCTTCATGATCAGATCCCTCCCAAAGGCTTAACTGCTCATATGATCATACTTGTGATTAGGCTTCACCATGTGACTTTTGGGGAAATACATACAATGCAATCCTTATATTCAGAGTTAAAATTAATAATTGATTTTTAACAAGGGATTATACATTTTCTTTTTCTTTGGTCCCCACAAATTATGAAGCTAGTTGTAGGTAAGACAATTTTACATAGTATGATGAGGGAGGGCATATCTGATAAAATGATGTTTGACCAGAAATCTAAGACTTATTAGGGGGATTTATATAGTAAGATCTTCCACAATATATACAGGAAGAATATTGAGGTGGAATAGAAAGTAAAGCATGCTGTAAAAATCAGAGGCACCCTTGTGAAATTAACAGGAAGATTAGTGCTCATGAAGAAGAGAGCAATGTAGTAAAGTTTTAGAAAGCGGAGGTAAAGGCAGATCATGTATGGCCCCTGTTATTTAAGGACTTGAAGTTTCTCTCTGATGAAATAGAAGCCATGGACGCTTTTGAGGAAAATAACATACTCTAACCTACTTTTTAGAACAATTGGTTTAGGTTTGCATTGAGATTACTACTCAGATCTAGATAAAAGTTGATAGAGAGTCAATTATCATTGTATAAATGTGAAGAGAGTAACATAAAAGATTATCCAGTTGTCTAATTTAGATACAAAGGAAGAAAGGGAAACAAGCTGAAGATACATTTCTGCAAATAGGCTATGAATCCTATTTGCAGAAATGTCTCAGGACATTTCTAATAGGATTACATTTAGGTATTTTTTTGTGGTTTAGTGGTAGATGGAATGAAAGGTGGATGACAAAGGATTAACACCGGAAGTGTTTCAGTGCACAGTGTCCTTGGGATGTTGGATGAGAGAGCTCACTCTCTAAAACACTACCAGCTAGAGAGACTACATGCTGTTTTCCTGCCATCCCTGATCAGTGTCACTCACCAAGGTGATTGCTTTGATTTAACTTAGTTTATGGACAAAAAAAAAAAAAAAAATGTTTCTTATCAGTTTGCCCTTGGAAGTAAAACAAAAACACGCGGGGGAGATGAGGGGTAAGAATTCTGATTTGGGAGCCTCACTAGTCCTATGCAATCAAAATTTTGGGGGTCGAGAATGCACGTTTCCACAGACCATTTCCAGTGGTATTTTTCTTCATGGATTTAGATCAAAGATTTTTTGAAAGCCAACAGGCTATATAATTTAAGGCTTATCTTTGGATTTTGAAGTGTATTCTATTTATCTACATGTTTAACATTAGTCCAAGAGTAGATGGCTTTGGATACTGTAGCTTTAAAATAATTCTTGAACTCAATGTGAATTTAAGTGTCTCAATTGTGTGCTTGTCAGTTGTTTTAGCTCTTGCCTTACTACACTGGTTAGAATCTTCAAAAACTGTTATAAAGAACTGGGGAGAGCACACATTTTTATATTTTTCTTGATGCTAGGAAGAAAGTAGTGAGTCTTCAGTGATTATAACACTAACAAATAATATGGTAGTCAGGCAGTCAGATTCTTATTTTTAAGATTATTTAATATTACAAAACTGATTCTTTTTAACTAAAATCAGTTATAACCATAGATGAATTATAAAATGATTTAATCTAATAAAGAATTAGTGCTTTCTGTACTTATTTGTTTTTTTATTTTGGTAAATATAACATGGGTATGTTTATTATCTTTTCTTTAAAACTGGGCTATCTATTAATCTGTTGTCTTGTTTTAAATTCTAAAAAAGAAAAGAAAGAGCAATAGTTCCTTTCAGAACAAAAGATATATTTGAGGAAATATGTCAGAAACAATACATTTTCACAGTGAGAATAGAAATAAAAGAACCTAATAAATTGATGATCAAGTCTTAAAATTATTTTCAAGACAAATTGTAGATATCAGAGTCATTTATAATTCAAGCAAATACTTTTTATTAGCACCTGATTATTAGTAGTATGAAGTACTATTATAATAAAAAATAAAAGGCTTTGCCTCTGGGAAAGAAAGTATGTGACTTAGAATTTGGTTGCCTATCACAAAGGGGAGAGAAGTAACTAGGCAAGATATTGGAAATTTAGAAACAGAATGCAAATGTTTAATTTGATCACTAACTGAATTTTTTGGTCTTCAGAAACTAGGAAATGGAGGCAACATCGTTGATCATCTTCAGTTTCGTAGAGCAGATTTTTTCAAAATAATTACATATGACATATACTTTCTAATGTTTGTGGTATAATAAATGACATTTATTTATTTATTTATTTATTTATTTATTTATTTATTTATAGGCATTTGTTTTTGAATGAGAGTATGAATCATTTGATAGTTTTCTAAAGAGATTTTATTTCTAAAATTCTTATTGTGTTGATTGATGAAGCATATTGACCCACTTGACTTGGCTTTTGTAACAGGTTAGACAAAATTTCATTCTGTTTTTACTCCCACATGATTGTTAGAATTACTCCTGCTTTGAAAAAGTTGTGAGAAGTAAATTCTGCTCACATTATGAATTTTTCATATATAAGTATAATCCAGTGACAGGAAAGGAAAAAACAGCACCCTTAATAACAGGAGGGAAAACAAACAATAATAAACATTGAAAAAACTCCGAACACCTATTTCACATTCTGAATGCCATTCTTATAAGATAAGCTTGTACCCTACTGGTCAACCATACTCAATTATTTATTTGTTTGTTCATTTATTTATTTATTTTTGTTAAGAGAAAGAGTCAAGCAATGACTCTAGAGTAATGCCACAATATTTATGGCTTATCTCAAACAATGGAAGCAAATACTTGAATATCCTCCTATGCATATCTTACCTTTTATGTGAGTGAAATATTCAGGCTTAAGATTTGATTCTTAACTGTGGCTAGACATTGGATAGGGAAGAGAGATGTACTTCTGGATTGGCCTGTATACTTAATCTCTTTCTAACTTTACTGGCTCTGAAATGTTATCAATATCCCATTGCCACTTTCTAAATTTTAGTTGACCCTTCCAGGTCTGTAGAAAACCTTACAATTAGCTAGCTTGGAGGGATTCAGTTATGATAGTTCTGTTTTGTGGAAGCATTTATGCCCTCCTGAAGTGAAAAAAATAGCCAAAGAAAGTGCTAAGAAGGGATTTTAATGCTGCTGGGAGAATCTGTGAGCAGCTGTTCATATTTTAGTTTGGCGAAAGCACAGGATTATTTACTGTTATTTGTGTGCTGTGCTTGTGTTTTGCTATTTCAATATTATTCCCATTTGTTCATTAATTCAATGCTGAAGGTGAAATGTGTGTCAGGAATTACACCACAATGTTAAAATTTACTTTACTCTTATGAACTGTGTGGGGAAAGAAAAAATGTTTAAGTGTTTGTTTTCTGAGAATCCTTCTCCTGGCAGTAAATTCATAAAATAATTATATATTTTTAAAAATATAGTGGTATAAATCTGATGAAGTAACTTACAAATCACTGAAATAATTATTCCTAAAGAGTCTATTTGATTTCAAGGAGTTTCTATTATTTGTATTCACAAAGTTAATTGTCACTATTAGAAGTTTTTGAAATATCTAACAATATATTTTTCTCAGTAATTATTCAAATTTAGATGTAATTGGCAGTAATTATCCATAGTTAGCTTCCCTGAAAGCTGTTTTAAGTAAATAACAGATAGTAGGTACTGATTTATAAACCCAAACGAATAAGTTCACTACAGTTTATCTAATCTAGTTAATTTGGTTGGTATTTTTAAGGTGAAATACTCAAAAATAAATAAATAAATACATAAATAAATGGAAAACCTAATTGAGACACATCATAAAAATAAGAAACAGAACAAAGCAATTAATTTTATAATTCAAAAGATACATGGTAGGTCTGTTACAGGAGTATTCTTTAAAATGTTTATTCAGAAAGCATTAGCTGATGAAGGCCTAATGTTTCCCTCAGTTTGACTAAAGTTAAGTACACTCCTTCCTTTTAATCCCTTGACCTCCCACTCATCTCTGTCCTCAAAATGCAGATCACCTAATTGTAGATTCTCTCCAATTTGCTTCGACAATTTACATTAGAAAACCTCATTGCAAATTATTTGTCTGCCCTGCTGATTGAGACAGAACTCCTTTAAAAAGTGAATTGGGACTATCTATCCCAAAGACCTGGGTGCCATCTCTTAGAAATGCAATTATTAAGAAAGAGCAGCACCCTTATCTCACAGTTTCTGTGGGAGGACAGGAGTCTAACTTAGGCAGACACCCTGTTCCAAGTTGTAAAACTGCTGCTGTCACAAAGAATAGAAAGGGTTTATTTCTCCTTTGTGTAAGAATTAGCATTCACAGATACATACATAAATATGTATTTTATGGTAAACTAAATGATAGCATAGCATGGACTATAACTAAAATCAGTTTCTATTGTTTGTTGGGAACTGAATAGTGATATACAATTTAAGTTAAAATTATTGCCTTTGTGGAATGTTCTATAATAAGACACTAAAGAAATCAGAAAAAATAGTGTGCTTTTAAGAAATCAGACAGATCGCGTGTTTTTGTAGTGACATATATTAATATATCATTTCATATTTTTGTATTTATTGTCTGTATGTAACATATCTTTATCATAAAGTAAGTTTTACACCTTGGAGCATGTAAATACCAAATACTACATAACAAATCAAACGTCAAGTGATCGAGGTGGACATAAATTTTGCATACTTAAATAAAACAAACAAAAGTATGAATTGTATTTTCCCATACTTAATTTCAAGAGCTTTTTATGCACTATAAAATTTGTTGAAACTTTCACTGCAGAGTTATGCCCATCTCTACAAGGTGACTGACCTCGTTTTAAGACTGATGAATGTGCCTAAAAACAATAGTACTGACTCATCTGTGCTCTCAATATTTTTGCCTCTAAAGATAATGTCATCTTAAAATTAGACAAGATTGTCAATTTGCCAAGTTTATTAGTTTGGAGCTGGATGGTTAATGAATCTAAAACAAGTTCCCTAAATATTGTTTTAAAATATTTTTTCATTAAAATATGTAAATAATATCAAATTATTAAAACATGAATGCTCAGGTATATTTAATCTTATAAAGAAATAAAGCTTTGGAATCTTTTTAAAAATTGACTTGAAATTGGTTGTTAAATTTTCAATAAACAATAACATGAGGAATATAAATTGGATCTTAATTAAGAATTATATATAATTTGGAATCCAAAGCACCTATCAATTACTGGTGGAAAACTAAACAACTTTTATTAAAAATTTAATTGAATAATAAAAAATAATGTGTTTAGAAATTAAAAATTTTGCATTTTATAATTATTTTCAAGTTTTTCTTTCCTACTTTTTTCTGTTTATATTTATGTTTAATGAGGCTCATTTCTCATAATTAAATACAAAATTGCAGTTACCTTATCATTTGAACTGCTTTTTATAAATTTTCATGAATGTTCTGCTTTCAATTAGTGTATCACCCTATTTTGTTCAACATGTAATGAACTACCATACAATTCAATGATGATTTTTAAAATATTATAATACACACAAAAATTTAGGTTAACAATTGTGGCTATATTATTAATTAAGTGATTTTTTTCTTTGAAAATAAAAATACATTTCACTCACTATGTTTATCAAGAATTATTCTGCTTAAGTTTGGAATGGGAAGAATTAAATCTGAGATATCACACAAGACTAATTCTTCAAACTTTATAATCGCTTTTCATATTCGGAGCTGTTATTAAAAAGAATGTTGGTTTCTTTATGTTTTTTTACTGTTTATTTAACATTTTCACTTATTCCTAAGAATATTTCTCAATTTTATATTGAAAATCCATGATGAATCTAAATTAAGTTGAGGACAGAGTCAAGTCAGATTAAAAAACTAAATTTGTGACCATAATTTAAAAATATAGGCATAAGTATATAAAGAAAAATAAATTGGACCCAATTGAATAGGCTGGCATATGAACATAAAATCTGATGGAAAGATTGCTGCTCTGATTAATTCTGTGTGGACAACAGATGTCTTGATGCCTGATTGATCTGATAGAACAATTCAATTTTCACTTTCATGAAGGGCCCTATAAAATCACACCAAACTGAATAATGTGTTACCACTGTGTGCATCACAGATAGCAACAGATAGTAGCATAGATCCAATCAAACAGTGTTCTTCTTCATACTAGAAATTTAGAAATATGAGACACCTAAAGTATGGATGGAATTTAGGCAATGATCGTGAATATAAATTGCATTATATTTTATCAGAACTGAGTAAACATGTCAAACTCCAGATTTCAAACACAGAAGTGAGATAGTGTCCTGTATGAAACACTAGGAGAGTAACAGACCCATGTTAACAAAATCTGAATTGAATAATTATATCTTAATTATTTTCAAGTATATGTGTTAATATATGTTTGTGAACTTGGAAGTGATTTAACCTGATCAAGAAACTGCTGTCTTATTTGAAAACTTCATGGATATATACTCACGTACACATATCTCATATCTAAGAAGGTTTGCACATTTACCATTTATTCTAAACTTCCACACAAAATTCTGTAGAAGCATCTGAAGGAATTTACATTTACATTAAGCACAAAGAGCAGACACATGATACAAACCCAATCTGACCACATTCTGCTTCAAATAGGGAACTCCACAGTAATTTATATACTCAAGTGACATACAACTTATCTTGATCAAATTATTCTGCTGCTTTCAGAATTTAAAAACCAACGAGTAGTATAGAATATAAAATAAATATACTCAAATTACTTTCCTGGGGTGCCATTCGTTGGTCATAAATCCTAGAGAAAAACAAGTTTGATAATCTGTTTATCTCTCAAGGTTATCTTGAAAGATTAAATGCATAATCACAGTTATCCTTAAATTCTCCTTATCTTTCATTTATTATGTTCAATTGGTTGCCAAGTTGGCCATTCTTCCTGAATGTCTTTTGCATCAATTCTTTCCTTCTATGCTCTGTGCCACATATTAATTAAGGGTCTCATGATTTTGCCAAATTATTTAACACTTTCTGACAGGTCTCCTTAGATTTATCTTCCAAAGTGTTAAGATATCCGATATTCAAATCTGTTCATATGAATCTCCTATTTACAATCTTCTAAGGCATCACATTTACTATAGATAATATTATTGGTATGGCATATGAACTATGAAAAATCTCCTTATTTGGCTCCTGGATATTCAACTTCAAATCTGCCAATATATCATGCACTCCACATCTTTTGAACTTTTAAAACCACTAGAAACAGTTCCCCTTTAAAAAGGCTTGCTTCTCATTGGCTGATAATGAACAGTCCAAACTATCTGCAAAAACATTCCTTATGTGCTACTGTGCACGTAACCTCCACAAATATTCTACACTATTGAATCCCTCAAACATCTCATTCAGTGGTATTTTTATATTGAATGTTTTCACATATTGAGTTGATACTGGAAATAATTTTTTTATGTATGTAGGCAAGAATTTTATTAGTTTCTGCTCTTTAAATCAGCACCTCAAACACTGTGATTAACATAAGCATCACTAACAAATAATGTGTAACTATTGCCCATTATTTGATTATCCCATTATCTGAATTTTATTCCCAAACTTCCTTTTAAGTGCTTGTTAATAAGTGCAGATTCTAGGCTCACACTTAGGAAGTCTCGATATTGTAGGTAAACAAGTGGATCCAACATTCTGGGAACAAACCTATGCCACACACACATCTGATAGAGTACTAATTTCCAGGATATATAAAGAACTCAAAAAACTTAACACCGAAAAAACCAAACAACCCAGTCAATAAATGGGCCAAGGAGTTGAACAGAAACTTCACAGAAGAAGGTATACAATCGATCAACAGACATAAGGAAAAATGTTCAACATCTCTAGCAATCAGAGAAATGCAAATCAAAACTACTCTAAGATTTCATCTCACGCCCGTCAGAATGGCAATTATCAAGAATACAAACAACAGTAATTGTTGGCGAGGTTGTGGGGAAAAAGGCACACTCATACATTGCTCATAGAACTGCAAATTGATACAACCAATTTGGAAAGCAGTATGGAGATTTCTTAGAAAACTTGGAATGGAACCAACATTTGACCCAGCTATCCCACTCTTTGGTCTATACTCAGAAGACTTAAAAACAGCATACTACAGTGACGCAGCCACTTCAATGTTTATAACAGCTGAATTCACAATAGCTAAACTGTGGAACCAACCTAGATGCCCTTTGATAGATGAACTGATAAAGAAACTGTGGTATATTATGAAATGGAATATATTATTTTATTATATTATATTATTATATTATTATACACAATGGAATATTACTCAGCAATAAGAGCGAATAAAATTATAGCATTTGCAGGTAAGTGGATGGAGTTGGAGAATATCATGCTAAGTGAAGTAAGCCAATCTCAGAAAACCAAATATCGAATGTACTTGTTGATAAGTAGATGCTGATCCATAATGGAGGGAAGGACACAGGAACAATGGAGGAACTCTGTTCACAGGGGTGTAAGGGGGGAGGGGGCATGTTCCCAGTAAAGGTGGTGGAATATGATGGTCATCATAGCCCTAGTTTTATGTATGACTGCATGTATGTTGTGATTCTATATCACTTACAACCAGAGAAATGAAATGTTATCCTCCATCTGTGTACAATGAATCAAATTGCACTCTGATATCATGGAAATATTTTTTATTGTGATTTCCTCAGCATCCTCTTAACAGCCACCTCTTTATAAGAACTTGACCTTCAGTTTTCAAGCTTCAGAAGCAAACAACACTTCTTATAAATTGTTGAAACCGTATATTTCAGATTTTAGGAAAAGTGGTAGAGAATCACTTCTTATAAATGTACCCTAATATTTAGAAAGAAAAGATAACTTTTGAATAGTGTACATATGTGTGTGCAAAGATATGAAAAAGTTAATATTTACTATGTCTACAGATGGTTTTCCACTCATCTTTCAGACTTACTTTCTGTCACTTGTTTTCTAGTATGATACTCATTATCTTTGCCTTCAAGAGGATCTCTGAAATATTTCAAACATATTATCACATTGTTAGTAATTTCCCCATTATGGATATTGCAGTGATCATTTAAACTAATGTTACATCAAACTAAATTGACCTTTTTTTGGATGTAAAAAGCACTAGTTGTATTGCTGACTGATAGAGATTTACAGAAAAATTATATGTGATGTCATTTCACACATTATAAAATATTATCTTGAATAGTTAGAAAAATCATACAGAAACTGACATTTGGGGACAATTATTTTTTAAAGATAGCAATGCAGTTTCAAAAAACATGGCAAAATTCAGTTGCTTCTGGTAAGCAAAATGATTTTTATAATCATTTGGCAAATGTTTATCTTTTTTATATGTGTATGCACACACATATACATATTTGTTTATACATATGTAAATATATATGTATATATACGTAAATAAAAAGCACTAAAAGAGACATTTAGAGGAACATACATAATGCAAAATTTATATTATTTTCTTGAGTGATAAAGTGACATCTGAACAATGTACACTGTAATCTCAAATTTAGTATTATTTTAGCTGAAACTTTATTACTACATCATACTTTGTTTCATATCATACTTTTTGGCTAAATTGAATTGTCTAGTAATAGTAAGTAAATTGACAGTATATTGAAAAAATTACTTGCATTTATTTGTTATTAAAGTATTATAGTAACAGAAATATGAACTCTTATGCTGTATGCATTCATTGTGTATTAATGATTAGTATCCACTGAAGTGTACAGACATGCAGCATAAATATCATTCTGCCTTGGGAGATATATTTATAAAGTAGCTCTCAAATAATCTTCTGAGAGTATATGTTAGCACTAAAAAGACCCTTGGTGACTTCTTTTACACAAAGAGTCCATTCCTATATCATTGACTACAGTGTGTGGAAGTAGTTATTACCACATCATTCTGCAAGAGTTCATACTAAAGATATAACCTAATTATCAATATTATTTCCAAATGATTGTGTGGTTATGTAAAAATTATCATCTATGAATACTACTGTTCTGACTTTATTAGTATTATGTGATGATTAGCTTTATATATTAATTTGACGAGGATAAATGATACCCAGATTGCTGATAAATTATTATTCCTGAGTATGGCTATGGTGTGGTTCTAGATGAGATTAGTGCTTTAATGAGTAGATGGAATAAAGAAGACCTCATTCACCAAGGTGGATTGGCAGGTCTAATTAATTAAGAATTTGTGCAGAACAAGTGGAAGAAGGGCAAATTTCCTTCTGTGTACCTTGGAAAATACATCTCTGCACTTGGATATTGGCACTTCTTGTTCTTCGGACTTTGGACTTGGATTTTGCAACAATACATCTTGCTCTACTTGTTCAACCTCAGAGATGCAAAGGCCCTAGCATATTGTTTTCTAATCTTGAAGAAAAACTGTGGAAGACTCCCTGTAAAGAGTTTGGAGATTTTATTGGTTACAGCTTCTTGGTGATGGTAGATTGGGATAAAATGGAAGGCAGCATTGTACTTACAAGCAAAGGGACTATATAAGAAAGGTGGTATGCCCACTGCAGAGATGGATTTCTTTAGAAATGTTATCAGTATGTGCTTTTACTTTACAACCACATTTGCTCTACTTTGATCCTCACCCAAAGATTGGAGAAAAGGGTGGTGGCCACTTTCTGCTCTGCATTTCCTTCACTGTCACATTCTTTTGAGTCTTCTTATATCACTGTCTAGGACAAGAAGTTTCCATAGGCACTGGCTTCAGTTTACCTCAACTCTCCACCCCTTCAGTGCCTCAGAAACCCCTAAAAGTCCTTCATAATTTTACACTGCTTCTTGTCTTCCACAAAAGTCCCAGGGACAAAGCTCCTGGAGCGTATTGCATCCATATCTTATAATACCAGTGCAAAGAGCAAAAACCAATTCCAAGCATGTTAAAGTAATTATGATACCAAGTCTATTCTTTTTTTTTTTGCAGATTGGGCTACAGAGGGAAATCCTTGTACTTCAGTCACAGGGAGTTATGAGTTGATCCAATGGCAGTCTGGTTGACATAATGTGCAATGTCTGTTGCCCAGTCCAGAAATTGGTTACTTGTTGCTAACCTGTGGAGAATATGACAGATATTAAATAGGCACCCCAAAATGGCAAATCAGCTCCATTAGTCAGCATGCAGGCTATGGTATGTCCTTGTGTGAATAAAGTGCAATAGGCTTGCTTGGCTAAGTTGACAAGACTATTCTGTTTGTACTTTAGGGATGTAGAAAGAATAAGACAACTTTGGAATATATAACTGCCAAAACCTGATACAAAGTGTTCTTCAGGTAATGACATCTGAAGTTAACACCACTGTACTTATAAGGTCCAGGCTCCCAACACAGCAGGCTTTACTTATAAATTTAGACATTCTTATCCTAAAGGGGACAGTATGGTAACCCACAAGGGACTTATTTGCACAGTTCATGACCAACTAATGCTCCTTGTCCCCAGTGATGCCTTGAGAAGCCTGCAACAATAAGTTGTTACTTGTGTCTCAGGCCAGCTTGAGAAAATATTTAGCAGATTCGAATCTGTAATCTTAATGGTTAAGGGTGAGATAATATAGAAATAGCTGCAGGCTGCTCATGTCTAGGTATTGCATTTAATATCCTCACTGCTTCAGGCAGATGAGCAATTCACTCGCGCATAGTTATATTCAGTATTTAGGGCTTGTTTCAGCATGCCTTTCATTCTTGCAATTAATCTGGCTCTTATCCGATTGTATGCTAGGTAGGAAATCCATAATATGCCCTGATCTTGAGCCCACTCTTGTATGTCATGAATTATGAAATAAGTTTTCTGTTTACTCTCAGTCACATGTGAGGTACCATATATGGCACTCAACCACATCAATATCTTAATAGTTGATTTTTTTTCTTTCTTTTTTTCCTTGGCACCAGGGATTGAACTCAGGGGTACTCCACCACTGAGCCACATCCTCAGCCCTATTTTGTGTTTTATGTAGAGACAGGGTTTTACTAAGTTGCTTAGCGCCTTGCCTTTGCTGAGGCTGGCTCTGAACTCATGATTCTCCTGTCTCAGCCTCCCTAAGTGCTGGGATTATAGACATGAGCCACTATGCCTGGCTAATAGTTGATTTTGCTGAGGAAGGTTTGCATCAAACTTGTAACTGTCCACACAAATCAATGCATATTTAAGCCCTTCTCGTAGAAGGAGAGGGCAGTATAGTCTATCTGCCATCACCAAAGTAGGACAGAACCTCTTTGATATGTCCCTCAGTGACATCCAGTTATCACAGGTAGTGCTGAGAAGCAGCAAGGCAGTTCTGGCATGTAGGAACATCAGACAAATTTCTGGGCAGGTTTTAGCTGTCACCATTGCCAATAGTCTTTTGACCTGTAGGTTTTGATCTATAATGTTGCCAAGAGGTGATTTCCTGGGCTGGGATTTCCTCCAACCATTTTACCGTCACCATTTGTACCACCTTGGATGGTACTTCTCTGGTGAAGGGCTGTATGTCGAGAAAGGAAGCATAATTAGCACACAGTTATCTTTGCAACAGGTTGTAGTATTCCTCCATTTCCCTTCCACAACAGTGACCAAAATCCAACATGGGTCTTATGTTCCTTAATCTGCTGCCATAAGCTCTACTTAAAGCTATCTGGAGTGAGAAGGACAGTAAACTCAGCAGGTTTCCATGGGTCTAGTGTCCTGAGGGTTAGTGTTCATTTGACCTGATTAAATGCTTCACTATGCCAGTGAGTCCTGTACCACAATGTACCCTTCCTATACAAATTATATAAAGGCATAATAACTGAACTGGATTAGGGACAAAGTCCTTCAATAATCCAGTGGCCCTACACATTATTGTATATACTTCCCTCTGTTTTGAAGTGGAAATGATTGTAAACTTGATCTATTACAGTCTGAGGTATAAATTTGTCTTACCCTACCAGTTATCACCCAAGAACTGCACTGACAAGCTATTGCCCTGCATTTTGTCAGGGTTTGTGGCCCATCCTCTACCTTTTAAATGAGTAAAAAATATGTGAGTAGCCTTGGTAATCACTCAAAGATTGTCATTTAGTGATCATTATGTAAATATTTTTACCAGTGGAAGTCAGAACCAGGTTCATTACCATACCATGACACACAATGAGGCTATGGATATATTCTTGAGGTAACATTATAAATATTTGCTGTTGGCCTTTCCATGTGAAAGTAATTGAATATTAACTCTCAGGAGCTCTATCTACGATAAAGAACGCATTAGAAAGTTCCACACTCAGTGATATGTTCACAACTGAGTACTAGGCTCTTCTAGAATAGTGACTATGCTGGTAACAGCTGAATTAAGTGGGGGAGGATTACTTTATTAATTCCCTGTAATCCACTATCATGTGCCAAGTTTCCTCTGGCTTTTCAGACCAGCCTGATGAAGGGGAGTTAAAAGCAGTGTGGGTTGGTACAATTGTTTACATTAAGCAGTTCATACATAGTCTCTGATATCTTTCGATGGCCACCATGGAGCCAATGCTGTTTGGTGACAACTCTGTGGTCAACGTGAGGGTGTTTAGCATGCCCTCTTATCATTATCTTTATAGCCGGGATATATTTAATTTACCAGCAATAAAAATGGAACTCTCCTACTATGGTTTATCCATAAGAAATAAACAACTATAATGTATTCAGGAATTAGAGCTGTGAACACTGGGTAGAGGGTGAGTAGCAGCCATGCAGCCACAGTGTGAGCACAATAGCTCATACTCTGTTTTTTTTCTCCATATCCATCACTAGCAGTTAACCTGCCTGAGAATTTGTCAGGATTACCATCTATCAATGTACATTCAGCTTCTATGCCCACCGAACCTTGACCTCACCCCTAATTGTCCCAACATCAGGCCTCAAAGACTCAGGGATACTCATAGGCTTTGCTTTCATTACACCTTTTAATAGACAGCTTGTATTTTCTCCTTTTGGAGAAGGCATCTATTCTACTTTTCTGACTGTCTCCCTTTTCTTTCTCTTCTTGGAAATTAAGGACTAAAATCTTTTTTCACTTGGCAATTATCTCAGTAATTATACCAGGATGACATTAAGTTGTTTACCTATTTTCCTTTCGTTCTCTCTACTGGTATTAAGTTCATCCACATCTGTTTCTAGGAGACTCAAAGAGGTCCTTCCAGTTTTGAGTGGGTTTTTTGGACTCTTATTTTCTTCTATGATTCTTCTGTCTCCACTAGATCTACTATTAGTTTTGATGCTTGCTGGAGGGACTACCTTACTACTGGGAACATGTTTTTACCAGGGAGCCATACATGGATGGAGAGGCCATGTGTAACACTGCATACTTTATCCCTGTAGTAAAAGTAATACTATCTCATCCTTGGAAAGGCTGCCCATTAAAAAAGCGTGTTTCATCCCCATTTCCTGCAAATAGGCCTGTAATTCTTCGATAGAGGACAGATCCCTCTAGGCATAGGGACATCTCTGAAATTTGGCCACGTACTATGAGTAGCAAGAAGCAGCCAAGCTAGTAATGACCTCACATTTTAATCAGTAGCTTGGGATAAAGTTGCTGACATGAAGCAGGGTGAGCAGTTACTGAAGCTATTTTAGACAACAGTATACCATTCAACATTATCCCATCTGTTCCAGTGTCCCCAAATCAGAACAGCCATGCTGGTGTGCTTTCTTTCATTTTCTTCCTGACTCTGGACTTCAGTTCCACCAGTTCTCCCAGGTATACAATCTCATGGTGGTGTGCATCTCTGTTGGAGTGGAGGACAGATTTGGATCAGCTCCCTAAAGCCTCTCCTGACAAGGGTTTAATTGTTTCATCTTCCACCTCAACTTCTGAATCACTCGAGCTCATGGACTCCCTGTGTGGTTTCCATGTATGATGTTTCCAGTTTGTATTAATTACAAACATGATATGTGGTCTGGGTCTAGAATGTCCTTTCAGTTAGCAAATAGCATACCATGACTTGCAGAGGTGTGGGTTCATCTGCAATTTCTAAGTCCCCTGACCTGCACTAAACAGAGTTTCCTTTCTAGTTTTAATTCTGTATGTGCTCTGCAGGAATGATGTGTGGAACTCCTGGTCTATGGCTGACTTCAATGCACTTCTTGCCACCTCTTCAGCAGTATTCTTTGTTTCCTTTTACTTTCCCGCAACTATTTCAGATACTGCTTTCAACATTTGGATTACTCCTCTTTGTATTTTCCAGGTGTCACCATATGCCTGTAGGAGTCCCCACCCCTCCAATAGGGAAGCCACCTCAAACCACTTCAAGGTTTGTGGCAAGCTCAGGATTTTCTCCACAGATACCATGTCCTTTTCTGACTCCAGAGTCAAATCATGACAATCCTCTTTGTGATACTATCATCTGTTCCAATTGTTGAACCCAGTGGTGCAAAAGGCCTCAGCATACTGTTCTCTGATGCCCGAGAAAGAGCTCAGGGGATCCCATGGAAAGGGTTTGGGCTTTTTATTTCTTGCACGCTCTTTGGCAATGGCAGGCTGGACCGTGCCTGTAAGGAGGAATATGTAGCACACGTTGTGTATCTCCACACAGTTGATTTTTTCAGCTGTTTTATGAATACATTCTTTTACTTTACAACAAAAATCAGTCTTCCTTGATCTTCATCTAAAGATTAGAGATAACAGAAATACCCTATTTCTCTTTTCCATTTTCTTCATTATCACATTCTTTAGAGTCTTTCTAATCTTATTGCTCCAGAACAACAAGCTTTCCTAGGTAATGACTGACACTTGGACTTCGAGTTACTCTACTGCTTTCTGGTTCTCTCTTGCAAAGAGCAGATGATAGGGTTTCTTAGTTCCCATAATATCATGTAGCAATTTCAAAATAAGTTATAAGTACACACACACACACACACACACACACACACACACATGCACACATGGGGTAGAGGGTGATAGATAGATACATATCACCATATCACCCATGGGTTTTTATTTCTCTGAAGAGCTACACTCTGAAGAAACAGAATTTTAATGATTGGTTTTATGAATTTGTTCTTGGATTTCTGGAATCATCTACCTAATTAAGTTAAATGTAAATACACTAATGACTCTATTCCCAGTACTAAAGAGATCACTGATAATACTTTGAATAAACTTGTAGAGATTTACAATATCCCTACATTGAATACTCCTAATCAATGCTTTATGGACAAAGAATGAAATGACTGTATATAATGATTTAGAACATTTTTGAATACTAAAGAATATTAAGACATGGATTCATTGTTCTTATTGTCACTCTACAGAAAGGTGAAATCAGGATGAACTGAGGAATTCCAATAACTTGCTCAAGAGATAACATTAGTAACTTAAGAGTGTTTAGATATGCATTCTAAACTTATCTTCTATAGCCTAAAGACTAAAATTGCTAAAAACAGAATTTGGATCTTCATTCTCAGATTTGATGTATTTCAAACTAAAATAAACTCCTAGGCTCAACTGATGTCTCTAATAAAATGAGGGAATTTATTGAGATAGAATGGGATCCTGTAACTTGCTATGTGGGTGTGTGGAAAGACCCTGATAAAGCTTGAAAATATTGAGCCCTTAAATTCTGATGACTCTTCCTTGACATTGGAAAAGATCCCCACACCCTCAGTATAAAGAGCCTCTCCTGAATATGTTACCCTTTCAGCAATTTTCACAGTATCTTCATCAAGACTACATTCCATCTCGAAAAACAAAGTTTTTTTTCACATCCATAAGAAGAGCTCTACATCTGTTCAAGTTTTACCATGAGATGGCAGGAATTCAGTCACATGTTCAGGCTCCGTTTCTTATTCTAGGTCTCTCACCATTTCTTCCACATCTGTGGTTAGTTCCTTTATGGAACTCTTAAACTCCTGAAAGTCATGAGGAATGAAATCAATTTTTTCCAAACTCCTTTGAATATTGGCAATTTGACTTCTTCCTATGAGATACAAAGGTTCTTAATGGGATGTAGAATGGTAAATTTTTTCCAGGAGGTTTTCAATTTATTTTTTCCAGATCCATCAGAGAAATTATTTTCTATGGCACTGTTAACTTTACAAATATATTTTTTAAATTATAAGATTTGAAAGTGAAAATCACTCTTTGATTCATGACATGCAAATGGATATTGTGTTATCAAGTAAGAAAAAATTGATGTCACTGTGCATGTCCAGCAAAGCTCTTGGGTGACCCACTGAATTGTCAATGTAATATTGACAGTAATATATCAATAGGAATAGGAAAAGTTTTTCAGAGCAGTGCGCCTCAATAGTGGGCTTCAAATAATTAGTAAACCATGTTGTAAACAGAGATGCTGTCTTCCAGAATTTCTCATTTTATTTAGAGAGCACAAGCAGAGTAGAATTAGTATAATTTTTAAGGACTTTAGGGTTTTAATAATGGTAAGTGAACATTGGTTTCAACTTGAAGTGACCAGACGCTTTTGCTCCTAAGTTAATCTATTCTTTCAAAACTGAAGTTTTGAGTGGAAATTGATTTACTGCTTCTGCTGGCAAGTGGGGTGTGTACAAGCTGCAGGTGTCTGCAGCCAGGAAGTGTCACAGCTCTTAATGGTTGATTATGCCCTCCAGTGTTGCAGCAGACCCAGAAGCTCACTGTCCATTTCTTCCTTAGTTTGAAGAATAAAATACAGAGACTGAATGAGTGAGTGTAAGAGTAGGATTTATTCAAGTGTGCATACAAATATATCTCCTGCTGGGCAAGAGGGGACTTGACAGTGGCTGGGATCTGAGGGTGTTAATCTAGGGGTTTATATAGCACTTGGATCAATTCTATTGGTCCAAACTTTGCTATTTAGGGTTTGAAAAGAGTATCAATGCTATTGGTCAAAAATTATGCTAAATAGGGCTTGGGAAATTAATAATGCTATTGGTTGGCACTGAAGCCATTCAGGTTTGCTTTACTTCCATTTTCTCCAGCCTAGGGAAGGGAGAGGTGAAGTCATTGAACTGCACATGCTCACTGCTGCATATAAAGGGTGCGTGTGTGTGTGTGTGTGTGTGTGTGTGTATGTGTGCACTTGCACAAAACTGGGTGAAACAGGCTTCTGCAAAGGGCATCCACACTGTTTGCAGGCCGGCCACCATCAGGTGACTGGTGGACTCATCTTGGCTCACCCCTGCAGCCTGCTCCTTAGGCCCATGCTTACTGCTTGTGCTTCAGATCACATGAGCTGTCATTTTGCTGCTCCACAATTCTGCTGCCACCTCTCTGCAGGGACTAGTGGGCAGGCTGCTAGGTTTGGCTGCCAAACTCTGTCACTTTGAAGCGTTGAAGCTAAGCATTGACTCTTCTCTAGCTACAAAACCTCAGGTGGCAACTTCTCCCAATAAAAGGCTGCTTTCACTACAGTGGAAAATCTATTGTTTATTGGAGCCATTTACACCAGTGATTTTAGGGAGATCTTCTGGATAATGTACATCTTCTGTGTCAGTACAGGGACTGCACACACACTGCACTTTCATGTTATGGACATGGCCTCTTTCCTTCCTTAACTGTGTTAAGATTCAAGATTTTCTTCTGTAGTTTCTTCCCTTTCCACCTTTATAGTATCAAAAGTAAGGTAAACTCTGGATTAAGCTTGGGGGTAAGGGAATGTTGAGGCTCTTTTGATTTTCTATCGTGGTCAAAAAACAAAAACAAAACCAAACAAACAAAAAACCCCAAAACTCACCATACCACCAGTAAGACTGTTTCATTTTATTTTTATGTTCACTGAACTGGCACATTAAATTTCCTTCAAGAATTTTTTTTTTTTTGTATTCATAATCTGACTGTTTAGTGCACGAGGCCTAGCTCTTGGCCTATCTTGCCCTTTGACATGCTTTCCAAAATAAGCTTAGTCCCATTTAGCTTTTGATTTAAAGCAAGTGATGCCTGTGAGATTTCTTTTCATTTTATTTGAATAGTAAGAGACCATTGTATTGTAATTAATTTGCCTAATTTTAAGATTATTTTGTCTCAGGGCCTGAGGGGCTTGAGGAAGAAGAGAGAGATGGAGAAATGGCCCCTTAGTGGAGGAGTCAGAACACACATTTATTACGTTTGCCAACTTTTATATACATAGATCATAGGAACTCTAAATAATTATAATACCAACATTAAAGATTAATCACCACATATCACTATAATCAACATAATGACAATCAAAGAGTATGAAAAGTTGTGAGAATTGTGAAAATACATGAAATGAGCTCATGCTATGAGAAAATTGTGCCAATAGACTTGCTCATTGCAGGGCTGCTATAAATCTTTAATTCAATAATGCAATATTGCAGTATCTTTGAAATATAATATGACAAAGCACAATAAAGTGTGTATCAAATAAATGTAAGCAACTTTTTCTATAACTGCCTTCTGCTTAGATCGTATATTGACATTTGTCTATAGAATAACATTATGAATTTATGAGGTTTTACAATGTTATCTTATTCTTGTCAACATCATTATTTATGATTATTCTACTATATTACACAATAATAAGCTATATCACAGAATCAAAAAAAATTTTGATCACCTAACTTGTTCTTACCATGATTTTGTGCTTTTATTCAAAGTACCTGTAGCTCTGACAATAACAGTGTATTTCAGATCCATCTTGAAATTTTCTTAGTGCAAAACAAAGAACTAACTGCTCTTTAAGGATTCCTAGAGTCCTTAGTAAGTAATAGTTTAGGGAAAAAAGTCTGAAAATGAATGGTGATCCTGAGTTTGATAGTAGAAAAATAATAATGAATTTTCAGTTACTATTTGTTCATGTTAATATTGATAAAGCAAAAATGTACTCTTTTGTTGTTATAGTTTTATTGGAAATTAAACCTAGGATCTTGTGCATGCTAGGCAACAGTTCTATCACTGATCTATATTCTTAGCCCAAAGTACATCTTTTAAGGTATAGAATTCACAATGATTGTTTCAAAGTTTAAACAGAAGAAAACTCTTACCATAAATAATTATATGAATCATTAAAATTCCTTCAACTTTGACACTGAGAAAATTATTTTCAGGTGGATTTAAGATAATTGTGAATGATAATAACAGCTGAATAGAAAAGGAGGGTATTTCAAAGATTAGAATAGCACTTCCTAAGTATAGCATATTTAAAGAAACAGATCATTACCATTACTTGGGAAAATTATATGAGATGAAGTTTGTGATATATGTGGAGGATAATGAATGGCATTTTTGTTTATTTCAAAAATATTGATTTTGCATTTGTTAGTTTTGTGTATTTAATTTTTTTAGTTTGATTTTGTTCTTGTTTTTTTTTTAATCAAATTAAATACTAATTGACAGTGTGGCAAAACAGATGAATGTCTTAAAATTATCCCTTAATTACTAAGACAGATTAGAAGACCAGCATGCAGCTCTAAGTAAAATAATGAAGAGTTAATCAAGTTTATTACATTAGAAATTTAAGGGAATGTTTTAATTTGCACTAGAAGGCTAGCAATATTAATAAAAATAAATAGCTTCCATGGATATTTAGGAGGGAGATATAAAGTTATTTTGCCTTTAATTGGACATATGATCAAAAGGGGGAAAAGAAAAGTGTCAAGGTAAATAACATCTTTAAACTTTATTGAACTTGATAAGTTTTGATACATTTTCTGAAATAGAAAATACTAGAAAGATTACTAGAGAGATTTTGAGAACAGCTCTGGACATGGGAAATCAAGGTACTTATAAAATATTAATTTGAGAGTACTGAGAGACACTTGAATTTATGTGGCTGAGTCATTGAGGTGAAGTCTGGGAAACAGTTGAAATTTAGGTTTATCTGTTTATTGATAATAACCAAAGTCTTCAGAGCAAATGAGGCTACCTAAACAATACTTCAGAGAGCAAAGAAGACTGAGAATGTAACTAGGAACCATGCTGACATTTACAGATATGACAAAGGAAATGAGATCAGACACTGAGAATGAACAGCTAACAGGTGGAAGTCATCACAGAGGCTGTGGTGTTCAGGAAACAAAGGGACATTTGGTTCTCAAACAGAAAGAAAATGATCAATGAATATTAAATGTTGTTGAAATTGATAGTAGATGCAGTCTGAGATCAATTATGATACAAGGATATGTTAGTCAACTTTTCATCATTGTGATCACAATTCCTGACAAGAACAACTTAGAAGAGGAAAAGTTTATTTTGGCTCAGAGTTCCATCCAGAGTTGGCTGACTTCACTGTTCTGGGCCTAAGATGAGACAGAACAGTCATGCTGGAAGGGTGCAGTGGAGAAGCACTGTCTTGTTGATGGCAACCAAGTAGTCAAGAGAGATAGGGAAAGAGTCCATAGGGAAGATTCATCATTCTAGGGCACACCATTTTTACCCACCTCCTCCACCATTCCCCACAGGCCTATGGTTACCACAGAGTGCATTCAAATCAGGATGCACTGATTAGTTTCCAGCTTTTATAATCTATTCATTTCCCTTCTGAATATGTCTATATTAGCACTGGAGCTTTTTGGGACATCTCACACACAAACACTAACAGAAGCTTATTGGTGATTAAGGGAAAAATTATCTTTTATGAATTACTGTGGGCAAAAGTAAGTTCAACTCCCTTGATAAAAAGACTATAAAATAATTAGATATAATAAATGTGTTTATTTTGTTAGGAAAGAAAATAATACAGTATTTGTTCAAAGAAATCTAGACTTGAAGAAAGTTCTTGTGTCTTTTTAATATTAACATTTTTTTTTTTTTGGTACTGGAGATTGAACTCAGGGGCACTTGACCATTGAGCCACATCCCCAGCCCTATTTTGTGTTTTATATAGAGACAAGGTCTTACTGAGTTGCTTAGTGCCTCACCTTGGCTAAGGCTGGCTTTGAACTCTCGATTCTCCTGTCTCAGCTTCCCAGAGTGCTGGGATTACAGGCTTGCGCCATCATGCCCTACTTACGTTTTGTATTTTTAAGATATGTTTAAATTAGAAATGTCATTGTTGTGAGCTCACATCAAGACATAATGCAATTTGATTAATAAGGACTTCTTGAAGTAACTACAAACTAGTAATATGTGGAACACAGTTTTTCAGAATCACAGCTTCAGCACTTTAAATGAAGTATAGTATAACCAGACTATTAATATTAGCAATTATTTTTGCGTTTTGGTATTTATTTTATTAGCATAATAGTAGATGAAATGTCTTAATTACTCAGAAGTATAAACATAACTTTACAAAATGGATTGTTTAATCATGTTTCAAATTATGTTATTTTAATGGAAAATTTATTTATTATAAATTAAGTATATTCAAATATTTGTAGCAGATTTTAAGAGAATGAACTTTCATATTTTCATTCACTTCCATATACATTATTTTGAAATGGATATATATTTTAACAGTGATGTAAAAGTCTCTTTTATCGCAATCAGCTTTATTTCTTGCCCAAAGAAAAGGTGATGAAAGGATGTGTGGCAGAAGAGGTTGTGTCAAGAAAAAGACAGACGATCATCCCCCAGCAAACAAATGGACATTTCCTGGTCGACTTTTGTCTATTCTGTCAAAGAAATTCCTTTGAGGCTTCAGCTTTCAACAGATTTGACACAGTATTTTAGAAGACACAGATTTAACACTATTGCAGAACAGTATATAAAGAAATAAGGTTTTCATTTTTATTTTTTAATCTAAGTTTTCCATTTCTATATCTCATTATTAAATATTTAATACAAACAATACAGATAATTCTTGTATTCTAAGCACAAAGATTATTATTTGAGTTGAATATTCTTTTGTAAAAGGGTTTGAAAAGTCAAATGGTAACTTTTTATCTGATTGTCTAATATACTAAAGACATGATTCATCAAAAAGATATTTTATTTATTTTTTATGCTTTTTGCACTATTCTAGATTTATTAAGTTTAATTGATGATTACTCATTTTATCTCATAAAATGAAAATATGAAAGTGAATTGGGTGGTTGTCTAAGAAAAGCTCTTTACGACACTGTATGTATGTGTGTGAAAACAAGTCAATTATATTTTAAAATATATTTTGTCATTACTCAGTGAAGATATTATCTTTTAAAATGCCTTATTTCTGTAAACATTTTGTAGTTAAAATATTTGCCTGTTAATTTCCGTTTAAAAAAAGAAGTGGTATTTAGCATGATATGTAGGACATTTTTAAAACTTAATCAGTTCGATGAAAATAAATGCTATTTATATCAGGGTTCAAGGTGATAGTTTATTTAACTTGTAGGTTATCATTGGGGCACGTAAGTAAATAGAATCTTTGGGAGTGCCAGAGAGTCAAGCAAGTGTTAGCAAATTTATAAGCACATTTTCAAAATCAAAATACCACTCCTATATCACTTATCAACTAGGTTTATGTTTGGTAATAGGTGAAAGTTTTACCTTTTTTAGCAAATGGTGAACTCTTGAATTTTAATATTGAAATTATGCTAAAAGGAATATTTGGTAGAAGTAAAATCACTTATCAGCTAAACCAATAGAAAAATGGCTGCAAAATTAGTGTGCTATACTTGTAGTATCTGAATAAGACTATAGTTGGCAATAAAACATTCTAATTTGGTGTCTTTACATCATGAAGAAGGCATAATTTTTGAAAATATATGGATGTTGCATGAAAAAAGAGCATTCATAGTTTAGAAAATGAGTTTGTTATATCAGGAGGACAAATTAAATGGACATTTATGTAAAACAATACATGAATAAGTTAAGTCAAAATTAGGAATCACCAAATTCCTTGTCTTCGGTTATCTCTGACCATTATAAAATTAGTGTAGTATTATTTTTTACTACATTTATCTAGATGATATATCTAAGCTATTTTGTAGATTGATTTGTGAAAGATTTATTGAAAGTAGAAAAATAGGCAAGTAGGAGATGCTTTTATGTATGCATGATTTATTGATGCACAGAGCAATTACTGAGGCATAAAGATTTTATAAGACTTGATAACCCTCAATTAAGTGGGAGAATTATAAAAGGGTAATATTTCATTGACAGTTAAAATAGTTGAAATAGATAAGCAAATCCAAGAATACTGGTATCATTATGAATAAAATCTTTGCTAAGCAGAAAATATGAAAATTACTTAATTTTAGAAGAAAGCAAGCATAAATAGCAATTGCTTTTAGCTGATAAGTACTTGTTAAATATCTATATTACATTCTAGCACAGTTATGGCTCTAAAAAGTATAAAAGGTATATTCAATGCATTGGTTAAAGTTAAGAAGGCACAGAAAGTAAAATAAATTTTATTTTTCAGTAAAGATTGCTTGAGACCCTACAATGTGCCAGTCTCATGATAATGTAAAGATTATTAGATACACATATTTCCCTAAGTACATCCCATTAGGACATGAATAAAGGATGAAGTGTACGTAAAAGAGGCACCAGGCTACAACTATACTAGGTAATGAAAAACAAAAATTCAAATGGACAGGTTTAAGAACAAGATTAGTGGTATAAATTAACATAATTTGTTTTCAGAAGGAAGCTAATTTATTCATTATGAAATTTTTTGCTTATCATTTTTGAGGCATTGTTCTAGAAAAAAGGACATGTATTTCTCCTGTGATCATACAGTAGAAGTTGATCTCACTTTCAACAACAGCCAAAATAAACAGAAAATTTCAAGTGATTTAGGACTGTAAACTAAAAATTAAAATGGTATGTTATACATCATAATAATTTGCAAAGACTGTGTCATACTGTATTGGCTGTTTGCTCTTTTAATCTTCTGGCTTTCTGGGAATTGAGCTACTTTGTGCTGTCCAGCATCATAAGAGAGGATCATAGTGTCCCAGGAAAGGATCAAGATTCAAAACTTGAAGTCTGGATTCATTTGAATGTTTATCACTTTTTCACCATCATAAAGGTGAAAAAATTTAAGTCAAATTCTTGCAAATTGGGGACCATCTATAGATATATGTATGTGTATATGTGCATATGTAGCTGTATGAGTTTTCATAACTTCATATATGTATATACTCTTCACATATGTAGATACTCTATGTATCTTATTCATCACATAAATATTTCCTACTGTTTATGCTTATAAACACCTGTATATACTATACAAATATAATTCCACATACTTATTAATTGTTTATGAATACCATCATATGTACTTTTACATACATCTTATTGTTTACATAGATATATAAACACATATATACATTATATAAAACATATATATAATATGAGGTATATAAGTCCTATTGTTTTTGCTTCTTTGGAGGACCCTGACTAGTGTTTAACTTAGGAAAACATGTACTTTGGGAGAAGATCATGGATGTGAATTTGTGTGTGTGTGTGTGTGTGAGAGAGAGAGAGAGAGAGAGAGAATAACAATTTAGTATATTATTAAGATATTGCTATAAATGTATTTATTCTAATAAATATTTATGGAAATTCTTATATATTGGGCATTTTTCTCATTACAATAGAGATTAAAATTAATAGTGGTATGAGGAAGTTCACAAACTATTAGAGACCTAAAAACTTTAAAGTAAAATGTGATCATATTAATCCAGGGATATAAATAAAATACAACGTAATAAATAGGTTATAAGGAAGGTGAGAGTTATCCTGCTTCTCATTTGGACAGGGGAAGGAGGTGGCATAGTTACCCATACGGGCTAATGATGATAAATGTGTCCAAGTGATTTAATATTAGCAAATAAATCATATTCCTATGATTTGGATAGATGTTCAAGATATTCCACCAAAGGTTCATGTGTAGAGGTTTGCATCTGAGGGTGGTGGTATTGCAGGGTGGTAGGAACTTAAGGAAGTGTGGGGGGAGGATTAGAGGGAGGTTAGTAGGTCAATAGGGGTGTGTCTAAAGACAGGCCTGTGAGATTCCAGTCTCCCTCTGGCTTCTGATTCAAATATGATCTCTTTTGGAACCTTTTGTTATGATGTGAAACAGTCAAGAGGACCAAGAGGACCCTCATGGAACCTGTGCCTATGCCAGCACCATGCCTTTGAAGCCCCCAAATTGTGAACTAGGTAAAACTCTTTTGTTTGTAAAATAGTTTGCTTTAGACATTATGTTATTAGCAACAGGAAAAAAATGCTCATAAAATCAATAAAATAAATTCAATGTGTACTGATAATATGTATATACACTAGAATGTCATTTCTGCATGGTTCCAAGTACAACATCATTTCCTAGTAAAGCAACCTACAGAAATTTGGAGATGTTTAGTGGTGTTTTCTCATTCAAATAGAGAATATATCTTTAAATGTTATTAAAAGTTGAAATACAAATTCATCTTTTCTTTATGTTCATTTAAAGCGGTAAAATATATGAATTCTGTTTTTTTACATAGTTTCTGTTCTATATAGTCAAGTTTTCCCAGTACATGTGAAATATTTTCTCATATTTTTCTAGTTCTTTTGATAAAAGTTAGATATTGCATCCCTTACATGGTTTTATATTTTACCATTATATGACTTTGTACCAGTAAAGCTTTAATGTAAACATATTTGGTCATTTTTTAGCAATTATGTCTTGATGTATATTTGATGAAATTGAATGCAAAGCCGAAACAAATCCATGTGTAATACAATGTTTCATTCTCCCTTTCCAATCCTCTTATTATGTTCACTAGGTAGAGTGTCATTTTACATTTCAGTCAATGAAATGGCATTAAAATCTTAGCTTGATACCTATGCTTGTAGGTTATTAGCTGTTTTTCTCCTGATTCTTTAACCCTTAAGGTATTATTTTACTGAAGAAAAAATCATTACTTTTAAGGCATTTCTATCCACTTCTTTCTTTGCATTGCATAGAAGAAAAATGTGATTTTCCACATAATTACGTCAGTACATACTTCAAAGCTTACACTATATTTCAGTTCTATATCTTGTATAATTGCTTTCAATCTTAAATTGCTTAAGGCTAATCAAATGGACAATTATTATAATTTTATTTTTCAATTAACCTTTTGTAAACTTTCAAATATCTAAATATTCCTTTAGCATTCTGGATGATAGGAGGTCAGAATAAGCTAATTCTAACTCACGTTTCAGAGCAAAAAAATGTAAAAGGATATATTAGAAAAAAACACAAACATTCATCACTGATAACTGGTAGTAAATTGTGATCATTTTATCTTTAATATTTACA
>PVHX01007433.1:0-91272 GCA_004024805.1 Geosciurus inauris | reverse complement strand
CAGAATTTTCTTCTTCCTGCTCTATAAAATCATTAAAATTGTATTAGATAGATTTTCACATAGCTACTATTCATTGAAAAATAGTCCCTTTCAATAACATCTAAAAAATCAATGCAAAATAATGTATAAAATTTAAGAATCAATGTGTACATGTCTTAGGAATTTATATTTCTTGTTTTTGTTTTTAAAATTGTATCTGAATATCAACTTCAAAATACTTATAATTTAGATTTATTAGACTATCAACTGTGTTAAAAGACAGATACATCAATTTATATTGGCCCAAAACATACTGGAACATGCCTGTTTTCAGATATCTTCACCCATGGGTCCCTCCGAGAATGAAAAGAAGATAGACTCATGTGAGGAGCAGTCTCTTGAGACATCTGATCTTCCCCAGCACTGAGAAAAACACATGGGGACAGATAATATGGCACCTGAAGAAAGGACTATGTCACATTTATTCTTTCCTAAATTTAGCTCATCTCAACATCACCTTTACTTCTTTCTGTTGACTTGGGAATGGAAAGGGGAATGATATGATCGTTGCTGAAGATGAGGGTTTTGAGGGAGAAGAGGGTAAATCTCACATTGTCAGAAATAAACATTGCATACTGTTTTGTTATTGAAATCTTTGCATATTCTTTGAAATCTTCTCCAGAGTGCTGGATTCTGTAGACGTTTTGATCCTATAGTTTGACAAACACCAAACTGTGTTCCACGTTAACCTTTTTTTTTTTACCTGGACTCTATGGAAAAAATAAAATATGTTCTAAGATGCTAAAAATGGACATTCTAGAAGGCTCCATTTACCAGATAAGAAGTCATTTAAAACCACAAAGTAGCTTAGTATAGACAAAAAGTTGCCAATCTTACTGAATCATGGAGTAGAAAAAACTTCAGATCCCACTTCTTCAGTGAGACATTGTGACTGCTCCTCCTTCAAATTCTCAAAGGCACAGCTAGATTCCATTTGATGATACTAAAGAACAATAACATGCTAAATAAATCAATGATATATGCTGTAGCTATAATTTAAATTATAATATTTTGTCCTGAAGGAAGTCCTGTTTACACCTCTATCTAACTTGTAGTCATTGAGAATGAGGAACTGTTGTCGCTCTCTATCAGAATGTCAGGTGTCTGTGATTATTTGATCTTTTAATCCCAAACTTTCATATATTGAGCAATCTGTTTGGAATTTCAGAATCTAATCTTTCCAAGAAGAGTCAATATGGATTACCAGATATCTTTAGTTTCTTTTCTTGCTTAAACATACCCTGACTGGTTTGCTCCAAGAAAACTTTTAATTCACCAAATATTTATTGAACATCACTAAATATTTTTTAAGCATCTGCCATATGCCAAATACTCATTTAGAATCTAGTAGAATCAACAGCAAACAAAAGAGGTGCTCTTGTCCTAGTAGCGCATACATTATTGGGGAAAAACTGTGAAAAAAATCTTCCTTACTTTTCTGTAGTTAGTAATGATATTTATTTTAAAAGTATTTATATTGAACTCTATGTTTACAAAAAACAGTATTTTCCATTTTTATTTGCAAAGCATTTTCAATTTTCATGATAATTGTGATAATAAAAATTTGTAAAGTACAGTAAAATGTCTCAAATTACCAGTGTAATATGTGTCTCTCTCTCTCTTGCCTTCCTTGTATATCAACATGATATTCATTTCTAAGTTGTTATCATAGCACTGAAGACTTTCTTTTTCCTGTAACTAGCTATAAAGCTTCAGTTTTTAGCCAGTCACTGTTTATGGCTTTAATTCCTCTTTTCTATTCATTCTATTTCTGACCTTTACTAATAAAATAATATCCAAATTAGTCTCCTTGACAATTCATCCCACACAACCCAACTTGAAAAACATCCTTAATGCTTAACTCTAATTATGTTGTTCCTTAATCTATAAAGCATCAAGTTTTCTTAATGTCTTTCAAGATATATTTCAAAATCCTTTGGTTGGTAAAGAAAATTCACCCTACCTAGAAGTCATTATGCTGTCAGCATTATCACATTATCTCTGTTGGAAGGCTAGGGTTTGGCTATATGAATAAAAGGGAAAATACAACATTTCTCTAAATCATATGCAGGAACAAGAGCAAAACTGAAGTTTCTTTGGGGGAATATAGTAGTAAAGTTATTCCCAAAGTATTTTATATCAAAATCACTTTAGATTAATAGTTATTGAAAGCTTTTGTTTATGTTGGTTGTATTTATCAATATTTAATAAACTAGAAATTAAAACATATTTAAAATACCTAATTATTAATTCAATTAAAACAAACAACAGATTATATTAACATAAACAACATTTTCACGAAATTTATCTTTTCCCAAATAAAAAGTAAAAAGAATGACATTGTTTTACATTTTCTTAAGATCTACAAAATGTCTGTTTTAATAAACAGGTTGGATAATCATGTCTGGTTCTACATGTACCTGTTGTGATATATTATTTTAGTTGAAGTATATTAAGAAAATCTGGTGCTTACTTCAGCAGCACATATACTAAACTTGGAACAATACAGAGAAAATTAGTATGGCCCCTGTGAAGGATGACACAAAAATTCATGCAGCATTTCATATTTTTAGAAAGCAAACACAAGAAACAAATGATCACTTCAATAAAGAGCTATGTGAACAAATAAGGAAGCAAAAGATTATTTCAACAAAGGGATAGAGATTCTGAAAAAAAAAAAAAAGTAGAAATCTTTGAAATGAAGGAAACAGTGAACCAAATTAAAAACTCAAAATAGAAAGCATTACTAACAGACTAGAGCACATGGAATACAGAACCTCAGACAATGAAGACAAAATATATAATCTTAAAAAATAAAGATGACTAAATAGTAATGATAGTAAGAACCATGAACAGATTATCCAAGAATTATGAGATAACATTTAAAGACCAAATGTAAGAATTATTGGGATAGAGGAAGGCATAGAAATGCAAACAAAAGGAATGAACAATCTCTTCAATGAAATAATATCAGAAAATTTCCCAAACTTGAGGAGCTAATTGGAAAACCAAATACAAGAGGCTTACAGGACACCAAATGTACAAAATCACAACTGATCTACACCAAGGCACATTATGATGAAAATGCCTAGCATATAGAATAAGAATAGAATTTTAAAGGCTACAAGAGAAAGGAATTGGATTATATATAGGGGAGACCAATTTGGATCTCAGCAGATTTTTCAACCCAGACTCTCAAAGCTAGGAGAACCTGAAACAATATATATCAAGCTCTGAAAGAGAATGGACATTAACCAGACATTTCATGCTGCTTGAGGGAACCATACATCAGCAAGACATAACAATTGTAAATATATATGCCCTAAACAATGTAGCACCTTCATACATTAAACAAACTCTTCTCAATTTCAAGAATCAAATAGGCCACAGAACAATAATACTGGGTGACTTTAACACACCCCTTTCACCACTGGATAGATATTTCAAACAAAAACTAAACAAAGAAACTATCAAACTCAATAATAGAATCAATAATTTACACTTAACAGACATACATAGAATATTTCATCCATCAAAGAGTGAATACACTTTCTTCTCAGCAGCACATGAATACCTATCAAAAATAGACCATATATTATGCCAAAAAGCTAATCTCAGCAAATGCATAAAAATAGAGATACTACCCTGCATTCTACCAGATCATAATGGAATGAAGGTAGAAATCAATGATAAAATAAACAATAGAAGTTACTCCAACATCTGGAGACTAAATAACATTCTATTGAATGAATAGTGGAGGACATTAGAGTGGGAATTATAAAGTTCTTAGAAATAAATGAGAATACTGATACAACATGTCAAAATCTCTGGAACATTATGAAGGCAATTCTAAGAGGAAAATTCATTGCATTGAGTTCATTCCTTAACAGAATAAGAAGTCAACAAATAAACAAGCTAACATTACATCTCAAAGCCCTAGAAAAAGATGAATGAAGCAACACCAAAAGTAGCAGAAGGCAGGAAATAATTAAAATCAGAGCTGAAATCAACAACATTTAAACAAAAGAAACAATTAAAAAATTGACAAAACAAAAAGCTGGCTTTTTGAAAACATAAATAAAATTGATAAATCCTTAGCCACATTAACAAAGAGGGGAGAGAAAACTTGAATTACTAAAATTCATGATGAAAATGGAAAGAAATATAACAACAGACACTATCTAAATACAAAGATAATTAGAAACTATTTTGAAAATATATACTTCAATTAAATAATAAATCTTGAAGACAACGACAAATTTCTAGAGTCATATGACCTACAGAAACTGAACTAGGAGGATATACACAATTTAAACAGGGCAATTTCAAGTGATGAAATAGAAGATGCCATCAAAAGCCTACCAACAAAGAAAAGCCCAGGACCAGATAGATTCACAACTGAGTTCTACAAGACCCTCAAAGAAGAACTAATACCAGTACTCTTCACATTATTCCATGAAATAGAAAAAGAGAAAACCCTTTCACACTCATTCTATATGGCCAATATCACCCTAATACCAAAACCAGACAAAGACACATCAAGGAAAGAAAACTTCAGACCAATATCTCTAATGAATATAGTTGCAAAAATTCTCAATAAAATTCTGACAAATCACATACAAAAACATATTCAAAAGATAGTGCACCAGGATCAAGTGAGGTTCATCCCAGGAATGCAAGGGTGGTTCAACATATGGAAATCAATAAATGTAATTCATCACATCAATAGACTTAAAGACAAGAGTCACATGATTATTTCAATAGATACAGAAAAAGCATTCAACAAAATACAGCACCCCTTCATGTTCAAAACACTAGAAAAACTAGGGATAATAGGAACATACCTCAACATTGTAAAAGCTATCTATGATAAGCCTGATGCCAATATCATTCCAAATGGAGAAAAAATAAAAGTACCCCCCCTAAAAACTGGAACAAGACAGAGATGCCCTCTTTCACCACTTCTATTCAACATTGTCCTGGAAAATCTAGCCAGAGCAATTAGACATACAAAAGAAATTAACAGAATACAAATAGGAAAAGAAGAACTCAAAATATCACTGTTTGCTGATGACATGATTCTATACTTAGAGGACCCAAAAAATTCCTCCAGAAAATTTCTAGAACTAATAAATGAATTCAGCAAAGTAGTAAGGTATAAAATCAACACCCATAAATCAAATGCATTTCTGTACTTCAGTGTTGAATCTTCTGGAAGAGAAATAAGAAAGAAACTACATCATTTACAATAGCCTCAAAAAAATAAAATAAAATACTTAGGAATCAACCTAACAAAAGGAGTGAAAAACCTCTACAATGAAAACTATAGAATACGAAAGAAAGGAATTAAAAAAGATCTTAGAAGATGGAAAAATCTCCCTTATTCTTCGATACACAGAATTAATATTGTCAAAATGACTATACTCCCAAAAGCATTATACAGATTTAATGCAATCACAATCAAAATTCCAATGACATTCCTCAGAGAAATAGAAAAAGTAACCATAAAACTCATTTGGACAAATAAGAGACCCTTAATAGCCAAAGCAATCCTTAGCAAGAAGAGTGAAGCAGGAGACATCACAATACTAGACATTAAACTATACCAGAAGCTATAGTAACAAAAATGATATGGTGCTGGCACCAAAACAGACATGTACATCAATGGTACAGAATAGAAGACACAGAGAAAAACCAACATCAATACAGTTATCTCATAGTAGACAAAGGTGCCAAAAACATTTATTGGAGAAAAGATAGCATCTTCAACAAATGGTGCTAGGAAAACTGGAAACCCATATGCAGCAAAGTGAAATTAAACCCCTATCTCTCACCCTGCACAAAAATGGATCAACTCAAAGTGGATCAAGGACCTAGGAATTAGGCCAGAGAATCTGCACCTAATAGAAGTAAAAATAGGCCCAAATCTTCATCATGTTGGCTTAGAACCTGACTTCCTTAATAAGACTCCTAAAGCACAAGAAATAAAATCAAGAATCAACAAATAGGATGGGTTCAAACTAAAAAGCTTCTTCTCAGCAAAAGAAACAATCAATGAAGTGAACAGAGAGCACTATTCTCCAGGATCTATAAAGAACTCAAAATCTTAACAAAAAACCAAACAACCCAGTCAATAAATGGGCTAAGTAAATGATCAGACACTTGACAGAAGAAGATATACAATCAACAAATATATGAAAAAATGTTCAACATCATTAGCAATTAGAGAAATGCAAATCAAAACCACTCTAAGATTTGACCTCACTTCAGTCAGAATGGCAATTATCAAGAATTCAAGCAACAATAAGTGCTGGCAAGTATGTGAGAAAAAAAAAATACACTGATTCATTGCTCATGGTATTGCAAAATGGCTCAACCACTTTGGAAAGCATTATGGATATTCCTTAGAAAACTTGGAATGGGACCACAATTTTACCCAGCTCTTCCACTCCTCGCTCTAAACCTAAAGGACATAAAATCAGTATGCTACAGTAATGCAGCCACCTCCCTGTTTGTAGCAGCTCAATTCACAATAGCTAAACTGTGGAAACAGCCTAGATGCCCTTTAATAGATGAATGGGTAAAGAAACTGTGATATATATGCATGATGGAATATTACTCAGCCTTAAAAAAAGAATGAAATCATGGCTTTTACGAGTAAATGGACAGAGTTGGAGAATATCATGCTAAGTGAAATAAGCCAATCCCCAAACACCAAAGACCAAATGTTTTCTCTGATAAGTGGATGCTGATCCATAATGGGTGGGGGACAAGGGAAGAATGAGGGAACTTTGGATTGAGCAGAGGGGAAGAAGGGGATGGGAGGAGGTCTGTGTTGGGGGAGATGGTGGAATGAGATGGACATTATTACATCTATATATGAGTATGACTGCACAAAAGGTGTGACTCTACATCATATACAACCAGAAAAAATGAAAAGTTGTGCTCCATTAGTGTAAAAAATAAAATTTATTAATAAAAAAAAAATCTGATCTCAACAAATATGTAGTTGGAAAAGGAAAGATTATTCTAATAACATTTTCAGATAATTGATAATATTTCTTTTCAATGCAGCATTAAAGCTCATTGTTAGTAGTTTCTCAAAGGTGGTGGTAATATGGAATATGAAATCATGTCAGTTAAACTTTTGTGCTCTTAATATTTATGAGAGAGTAATAATTGACATTACTATTTTTTATTAAAATGATTTCTTTTTTTTACAATTTTTAAAATATTTAATTTATTTATTTGTTCTATTTAGTCTTACGTTGTAACATAATGCAATTTGATTCATTATACACAAATGGAGGATAACATTTCATTTCTCTGGTTGTAAGTGATATAGAATCACAACTTACATTCAGTCATACATAAAGTTAGGGCTATGATGGCCATCATACTCCACCACTTTTACTATCCCCATACCCCCTCCCCCTCCCATCCCTGTGACCAAAGTTCCTCCATTCTTCCCGAGTCCTCCCCCACATTATGGATCAGCATCCACTTACCAGAGAGAACATTCAGCATTTGGTTTTCTGAAATTGGCTTACTTCATTTAGCATGATATTCTCCAACTCCATCCATTTACCTGCAAATACCATAATTTTATTCTTCTTTATTGCTGAGTAATATTTTGTTGTGTATATATACCACAGTTTCTTTATCCATTCATCTATCAAAGGGCATCTACATTGGTCCCACAGTTTAGCTATTGTGAATTGAGCTGCTATAAACATTGAAGTAGCTGCATCACAGTAGTATGCTGTTTTTAAGTCTTCTGGGTATAGACCCAGGAGTGGGATAGCTGGTCAAATGGTGGTTCCATTCCAAGTTTTCTAAGGAATCTCCATACTGCTTTCCAGATTGGTTGTACCAATTTGCTGTTCCACCAGCAATGTATGAGCGTGCCTTTTTCCCCACAACCTCACCGACACTTATTGTTGTTTGTATTCTTGATAATTGCCATTCTGACTGGCATGAGAGGAAATCTTAGGGTAGTTTTGATTTGCATTTCTCTGATTGCTAGAGATGATGAACACTTTTCCATATGTCTGTTGATGGATTGTATATCTTCTGAGAAGTTTCTGTTCAGCTCCTTGGCTCATTTATTGATTGAGTTGTTTGGGTTTTTGTGGGGTTTTTTTTTGGTGTTTTTTTGAGTTCTTTAAATATCCTGGAGATTAGTGCTCTATCAGATGTGTGTGTGGCAAAAATTTGTCCCAGAATGTTGGCTCTCTGTTCACTTCATTGATTGTTTCTTTTGCTGAGAAGAAGCTTTTTGTTTGAATTCATCCCATTTATTGATTCTTGATTTTACTACTTGTGCTATAGGAGTCTTTTAAGGAAGTATGGTCCTAATCTGACATGATGAACATTTGGGCCTACTTTTTCTTCTATTAGGTGTAGGGTCTCTGGTCTGATTCCCAGGTCCTTGATCCACTTTGAATTGAGTTTTGTGCATGGTGGGAGATAGAGGTTTAGGTTCATTTTGCTGCATATGGATTTCCAGTTTTCTCAGCACCATTTGTTGAAGAGGCTATCTTTTCTCCAATGTACATGTTTGGCACCTCTGTCTAGTATAAGATAACTGTATTTATGTGGCTTTATCTCTGTGTCTTCTATTCTGTACCATTGGTCTATATGTCTATTTTGGTGCCAGTACCATGCCATTTTTGTTACTACAGCTTTGTAGTATAATTTAAGGTCTGGTATTGTGATGCCTCTTGCTTCACTCTTCTTGCTAAGAATTGCTTTGGCTATTCTAGGTCTCTTATTCTTCCAAATGAATTTCATGATTGCCTTTTCTATCTCTATAAGGAATTACATTGGGATTTTAATTGGGATTGCATTGAATTTATATAGTGCTTTGGGTAGTATTGCCATTTTGACAATATTGATTCTGCCTATCCAGGAGCGTGGGAGATTATTCCATCTTCTTAGGTCTTCTTCAGTTTCTTTCTTCAGTGTCTTGTAGTTTGCATTGTAGAGGCCTTTCACCTCTTTTGTTAAATTGATTCCCAAGGGTTTTTTTGTTTGTTTGTTTTGTTTTTTCAGGCTGTTGTGAATGGGATAGTTTTCCTAACTTCTCTCTCAGAGGATTTATCACTGATGAATAGAAATGCAATTGATTTATGGGTGTTGATTTTATATCCTGCTACTTTCCTGAAATCATTTATTAATTTTAAAAGTTTTCTGGTAGAATTTTTTGGATCCTCTAAGTATACAATCATGTTGTCTGCAAATAATGATAGTTTGAGTTCTTCTTTTCCTATTCATATCCCTTTAATTTCTTTTGTCTGTCTAATTGCTCTGGCTAGTGTTTCAAGGACTATGTTGAATAGCAGTGGTGAGAGAGGGCATCCCTGTCTAGTTCCTGTTTTCAGAGGGAATGATTCCAATTTTTCTCCATTTAGGATGATGTTGGCCTTGGATTTAGCATAGATAGCTTTTATAAAGTTGAGGTATGTTCCTACTATCCCAAGTTTTTCTAGTGTTTTGAACATAAGAGGGTGCTGTATTTTGTCAAATGCTTTCTCTGCATTGATTGACAAAATCATATGATTCTTATCTTTAAGTCTATTGATGTGATGGATTACGTTAATTGATTTCCATATGCTGAACCACCCTTGCATCCCTGGAATGAACCCCACTTGATCATGGTGCACTATTTTTTGATATGTTTTTGTATGTGATTTGCCAGAATTTTATTGAGAATTTTTGCATCTATGTTCATCAGGGATATTGTTCTGAAGTTTTCTTTCTTTGATGTGTCTCTGTCTGGTTTTGGAATCAGGGTGATACTTGCCTCATAGAATGAGTTTGGAAGGGTTCCCTCCTTTTCTATTTCATGAAATAGTTTGAGGAGTATTGGTATTAATTTTTCTTTGAAGGTCTTGTAAAACTCAGCTGAGAATCCATCTGGACTTGGGCTTTTCTTGGTTGGCAGGCTCTTGATGGCATCTTCTATTTCCTTGCTTGAGGTTGATCTGCTTAAGTTGTGTATGTCCTCTTGATTCAGTTTGGGTAGGTCATATGCCTCTAGAAATTTGTTGGTATCTTCAGGGTTTTCTATTTTACTGGAGTATAAATTTTCAAAATTGTTTCTAATTATCCTCTGTATTTCAGTAGTGTCTGTCATATCTCCTTTTTCATCATGAATTTTAGTAATTTGGGTTTTCTCCCTCCTTCTTTTCGTTAGGGTGGCTAAGGGTTTGTCAATTTTGTTTATTTTTTCAAAAAACCAGCTTTTTATTTTGTCAATTTTTTGAATTGTTTCTTTTGTTTCAATTTCATTGATTTCCGCCCTGATTTTGATTATTTCCTGTCTTCTACTTCTTTTGATGTTAATTTGTTCTTCCTTTTCTAAGGCTTTGAGTTGAAGAGTCAATTCATTTATTTGTTGACTTTTACTTCTTCTAATGAATGAGTTTAGTGCTATGAACTTTCCTCTTAGTACTTTCCTCTTAACACTTATCTTCCTTTCTTGAAATACCGATCTGAGGTATTGTGGCTTCTATCCTATAATCTTGTATTGACATTCCAGATTACCTGTGTCTCACCTTGGAGTTACTTCTATTACCCCAGTGTCCCCAGATGGGCACTACTGCCACTAAAGTTGGTGGCGGAGGTAGTGGACGTACCTCTAGAGGCCAGTTGGAGTGGCCTTGGCTGGGCTCCTGTGGCCATCCCTGAGGGCTGTTTTGCCTCTTTCTTGCACTCCTGCTGGTGAACAGGAATTCTGGAGCAGAACTGGTGGCCGGCCCAGGTCTCACTTAGGCAGGGTTACAAGCAGGAGAGTCTGTGTGCAACCTTTACTGTGAGTGTGAGCTCCCCTGGGGCAGAAGGCTAGTAGGCCCTGGTCTGCCTTCAGCTGGCATTCCCTGAGGGTGGTTTTGGGCCTTCTGTCTTGCCTATCCACAGGAGGTCTAGAGCAGAACTGGGGTGGGCCCAGAGTGAACTTGGGTGGGGCCTCTTCACACTGGGATCTCTGCAGGCAACTTTTACCCTGGGTGTGTGTTCCTCTGTGGCTGGTAGCTATCAGTCTCTGGTCAACCCTTAGTTGGACACACGTGGAGTTTCCTGAGGGTGGATTTGGGCCCTCTGTGGCTCCTGCTGGTCTGCAGGAACTGTGGAGGGGAACTGAGGTGGGCCCAGGCTATAGTTGGGTGGAGCTGTCTCTTGTTGGGGTGTCTGCAACAACTCTTACCCTGAGCTTGAGCTCCCCAGTGGCTAGCAGCTAGCAGTCCCTGATCTCCCTTTGGTTGGACACCTGTGGAGTTTCCTGAGGGCAGATTTGGGCCCTCTGTGGCTCCTGCCAGTCTGCAGGAACTCTGGAGCAGAACTGGGGCAGACCCAGGCCACACTTGGGTGGGGCTGCCTCACACTGGGGTCTCTGCAGCAATTCTTACTCTGAGTTTGGGCTCCCCTGTGGCTAGCGGTAGCAGTCCCTGGTCTCCCTTTGGCTGGACACCCTTGGAGTTTCCTGTGGGTGGATTTGGGGCCTCTGTGGCTCCTGCCAGTCTGCAGGCTGACATTACTATTTTTAATAAAATAAATTTTGCCTCATGAACTGCCTGAAGGGAGCTTGAGAGCAATTTTATAGAAAAAAGACATAAATCAATACATCTATCAAAGTGATTGAGACTATAGGTTTTGATTTCAAAAAAATTCATAGTTCCCCAATTTACATGCTACATGGCCTAACCTAGCTTATGAAACTTCTCTAGGCAAGTCTTCCTCCTCATCTAAAATAGTAATGTTAGTAATGATAGTATCTCTTTCAAAAAGTTTTTATGACACTTAAATGATGAAATTATGCATATAAAATGCCTGACAAAGTGCTTGACTTATTGCAAATTCCCAGGAAATGGCAGCTATTATTATTATTTATAAATTCTTAATATGTGTCAAGTAAAAAAATCAGTAAATAATTGAAAATTGAATGCCAAGGTAAATTAAATTATCTTATGTGTATGATGTGTATTTTGGGAAAAGTTTTCCAACTCCTAGGTGAAGAATGCTGAGCTCCATGGCACTTTTGGTTAATAAGTTGCCCAAAGTATTCACACAACCCAGAACTTTCAAACTGAAAAAAAAAAAAAATAGGAGGCTAAAAATCTTAGTATCTGCAAAAATTATTTTACTTCAAATAAAAACAAAACACAATGTCTTTATGCAGTCGTAAGAACAACTAAACCAAGAGAATGAAAGGAAAAAAGAACTAAACTGATTGCACTGGAACTGAGTTGGACAGTGTTTGCCTTGTTTGAGAAAAACATGTTTCTATCCTTTCATTACCACATGCACTGAATAGTCCCATGTGATTAACAAAATCATCTTGAAACACTGGCATGTGTTGGCCACAGATGAAAAATTAAATGGCATCTTTAAATTCCCACCCCTCATCTCATTTAAGAGAGAATGTTGCTGCACTTGGATTCCAGTCCTTCTAATCAGGCAGCACATTTCCTATCACATCCAACACCTGGCCGACTCCTGTGTGCCAACTGTGCCCAATGCAATGATATGTCTGGAAGTAATTATTTCTATCACCCACATACGGGCAGAGGATATGAGAGTCACCACGTGCTCACCTTTTACGCAGACTTCATTTTTCATTTTAAATGCCTGTGTGGGTTGACCATGTAGTATCATCTGAGTCTCTAAAAGAGAAATTTTCAAAAAGCAATAGAAACAAAAATGAAATTAAAATGAGAAGTATCAGATAAGGAAAATATCCAACCTCATCTGCCAAACAAATTTATGCATATACTGTTATTATTGGCAATTATTTCTAAGCAAATGAAGATTAAGGACAATAGTATATGCAGTAATGGTCTTCCATTTCCTGTTTGGAAAGTGACATTTTTCTGAGGGAAATATGCCCTATGAACAGGAAGCTATTCCTGACACTGCTTTTTACTAGAATTGATCTATTTTGGAGTTATATGTGTGAATTTTCCTCCTCTAATTTATACATTATAGAAAGATAATAAGTAAATATATGTAGATATAATATTTTTGGAATCAATATCATTGTACCACTTTACATCTTCCATGTTTTTATAATGTTTAAATGTTTTTCCTTTTGCCAAACCTTTTGTTAAAAATATTGATTAAATCATCTCCTCTTCCAGCACCCTTGGGTATTTAAATTACTATGTCTTTAGAGTCTTCTTGCATGTAATTTATTATATCATATTTAGCAACCTTATCTTTCAGAGGATGTGATTAATGAATAGTTACTGAGTATATTTTAGAAGCAAACATTATTTCTGTAATATCTATGTCTATTCTTGAAACACATAACTGAATTTGTTCAAAATGCAGATGCAAAAAGAAAGAGGTCTTAAAGTATATTCAACTGATCTGTGTATTTTGAAAGATCTATTTCTTTTCTGTTTTCACATTTTATTGTCATATTTTAATTGAAACCTTATATAATTTACGTGAGAAGGATAATCAATACAAAGATCAATTCAGCCCTAAATCCATGCATGAGATCACTAAGGTTTTTCTTGGCAAAATGCTTCATAAAACTACTTTGTTGTCTCCAGTTAAGGTACCCTATTGAAATACCTTCAAGTAATGTATAAGGGAATACAAATACATATTAGGAAAATCAGAGGAAGAGCAAATACAGTCTTATGTGAAATGAAATTAAAATTAACAATTCTACACAGTAGTATTAGATTTTATTTTTACTAATAAATTGAAATTCCAGTAAAGAAAACACCAGTGTCTTGTAGCCTCCAGACATAACCCATTTCTAACAATAAATGCCATCAACTGACTTTCACCTAAGGATCATATCTGAAGAGGTCTGAGTAGTAAGACTACCACTCAATCCAAAGCAGTTGTCCCTTCTTTTCATATATATGCAGAAAATAAATGTATGCTACAATTTCATGTCACTGCCCCAAAATCATGATTAGAAGGAGAATTTGTTTACCAATATTCTAATATTGTTTGGCTTGGGCAGAAAATACATATATGCTGTATTTTAAAAGCATGATAGGTATAGAAATGGAGATCATTTAATAGTTTCCAGGGATTGAGAATGGAATAAGGTGAGAGGAAGGTGGTTTGGTTATAAAATGGCAACTGGAGGGATCATGTTGGAAGTACTGTCATCCTGACTAGGGTGGTGGAAATACTAGCCCACACATGTGGCAAAACTGCACAGAACGAAACAAAGACACACAAATACAAGCCAGTACAAATAAAACTGAGGAAATCTGAATAAGATTAATGAAATTTATCAATGTCAATAATCTGTTAGTGATACTGTATTACAGTTTTTTGCAAAAGTTTATTACTGAAGGACACATCAGAGAAAGACTACATAGGACATCTCTGTATTATTTATTATAGTTATAGGTCAATCTTCTATCATCTCAAATAAAATGTTTTCTTAAAAGTACAGTAGTAGCCATGCTCGGGGGTGCATGACTGTGATGCCAATGACTCAGGAGGCTGAGGCAGGAGGATTACAAATTAAAAGCCAGCCTCAACAATTTAGTGAGGCCCTAAGCACCTTAGTGAGTCCCTGTCTCAAAACAACAAATAAAAAGTGCTGAGGATGTGGCTCAGTGGTTGTGTCCCTGGGTTTAATCCATGGGACAAAAAGAAAAGTACAATAGCATTCTTAATATCTGAGCCAGGGTGTAAGGAGGGCTTTGGAAGACTCATTTCTATCTTCATATTCTCACAAGACAAAGAAAAAAAAAAAGCTGAACAAAATGAAAATCAAAAAGTCTTTTTAGATTCTATAGAGAATTGAGATCACAGAGAAAATGCTTGCCCAAAACAGACACAGGGCAACTCAGTGTATTAGGGTAAAGGTTCAGGAGCAGGAATCATTGCTGGAACCCATACAGGTTCAGAAAATATACGCTGTAATTGGTGAATTTCTGAAGACTCACAATGGACAAAATTGAGCATTATCACTCCAGGGGATCTAGTCATAGGCAGCCCTCACACTTCCCTGAGGTTTATTTCTAGGAACTTAATCAACTTCTCACAACAAAGATGTATGAAAAATCTCCTTGTACTTTTAATATGGAGAAGGGAAAAGTTGTCAGCTTTTAAATATTTCCAGGTTATTCTATTTTCCTGAACAAAACCTGCCAAGTTTAAGGTCAGCCTGGGCAACTTAGCAAGAATGGGATTCAAAATTGTAAAAAAGGAGTGCAGGTAGCTAGGGATGAAGCTCAGTGGTAGAGCACCTGATTACATTCCTATATCAACAACATATGTTCAATGAAAGAATAAGACCTCACCATGGGACTGTAGAACAGTCCCTCCCCTGACAACTTATCCACCTCAATGGGGCTCCTGAATAGTAACAGGAGAATACAACTGAAGGAACTAAAATCTCAGATATCATTTAAGAACCTTTAGGGAGCCGGGCCAAGCGGCTCAGGTCTAATCCCAGTGACTCAGGAGGTTGAGGACTGCAAATTGTAGGCCAGCCTAGGCAGCTTAGTGACACTTTCTCAAAATAAAAAAATAAAAATAAGTTTGGTGTTATGGTTTGTTATAGATGTGACGTGTCCCCCAAAAGCTCACGTGTGAGACAGTGCAAGGAGATTCAGAGAAAACTCAGGGTTGTAAGATCTTAACCCAATCAATGATTTAATCTCCTGATTGGGATCAATTGAGTAGTAACTAAAGTGGTAGGATGTGGCTGGAGGATGTGGGAATTGGGGTGTGACTTTGGGTATACATTTGTATCTGGCAAGTAAACTCTCTGCCTTCTGATCACAATGTGAGCTGCTTCCCACCATCACCCTCTCCCACCATGATGTTCTGCCTCACCAAGAGCCCCAAGGAATGCAGCCGGCCTTCTATGGACTAAGACCTCTGAAACTGTGAGCACTCAAAAAAACCTTTCGCCCTACAATTGTTTTGGTCTAGTCCTTCAGTCACAGCAATGAAAAAGCTGACTAAAACATTTGGGGTTTAGTCAGCAGTAAAGTGGCCCTGGGTTCAATACACAGTACAACAACAACAACAACGAAAGTTTTAAAGAAACAAATTAAGGAAACCTACAGAGAACAGGAAAGACAAAAATGACAACAGCAGAAGATATTTTTGCCTCTGGCACCACAGCTACAGCAAATAGTGAGCAGTCTAATTCCTAATCAGATAAACCTACCTACTACATCCTACAGCTTTCAACAAACAATTACAAGGCATATTCAAAGGTGAAACTCACAGCTGGGTGTGTAGGTGAATGCCTATAATCCTAGCGCATAGGAGACAGAGATAGGATTCCTCAAGCCTAGGATTTTGAGAATAGGCTGGGAAACACAGCAAGATGGAAGGAAGGAAGGAAGAAAGGGAGGGAGGGAGGGAGGGAGGGAAGGAGGGAGGGAGAGAGGGAGAGAGGGAGAAAGAAAGAAGATGGAAAAAATGAGAGTTTGAAGAGACAAACCAAGAATCAGAACCAAATTCAAATATGGTAGGGAGTTGGAATTATCACACCAGGAATTTAAAACCACTATGGGTAATATATTAAGCACTGGTCCTACTGGCAGAAGTAGACAGTCTTCCAATATGCAGCTAATGGCATAACTCAGTGATAGAGCACAAGCATAGCAAGCACATGGTACTGGTTTAGATCTCCAGCACCAAGAACAAACAAAATGCAATTTAAAAAACCTACTAATATGCAAGAATATATGGGTAACAAGGGTAGAGACATAAAAACTCCAGCATGTTAAAGAATTTTTTAAAATGCTAGAAATAAAAACTACTCTACCAGAAATTTGATAAGCTCATCAATAGACTAGATATGAAATAAAAGTCAGTGACCTTGAAGAAATGTCAATTGAAATTTCCATAACTGAAATGCAAAGAGAAAAGAAGGAAAAAAAAAATCTAAGAACTGTTGGACAACTGCAAAAGGTATAATATGCGTAATGGGAATGCAAGAAGTAGAATACTGAAAGAATTGAAAACCTCACATGTGTTTAAATGTTTTTAAGGAGACACAAAGACAGCAAAGGAGATAAAAATAAGCACACTGGAAGCAATTTTATTCTTTTACTCTATAACTGTAGCAAAGAGTATACAGAATTTAGCTCCTTATCTGGTAAACACAAAACCTCAAACTAAAGGCCTACGGAAATTTAAATAATACAAAGAAAATAAAGGCTAAAAAGTTCAAACAAAATACCTAAGACTGTGGTACAAACACAAAATATGTAATAAATGTGTAAGGAGCATACAAAAGTAGAAGAAAGGAACAAAGGAAGTTTGAAGTAATAATAGAAAATTTTGAACAGCAAGGAAAACATACAAGTTTACTACTATGAATTTAACACCACTCTATCAATAACTGACAGATATAGCAAGCAGAAAGTTACTAAGGACATAATTCAACTGAACAATTAATCAACTTAGCCTAAGTCACATTTACAGAATATTATCTCTAAAAACAGTGTATTACACATTTTTTTCAGCTTACATGAAATGCTCTACCAAATAGAGCATATTTTGGCATGTTAAATACATGGTAACAAATTTAAAAGAATAAAAGTCATGCAAAGTACACTTTCAGACCACAGTGGAAGTAAACTAGAAATTACTACCAGAGCCAGGTGTGATCGCATTTGCCTATAATCCCTTTGACTCAGGGGACTAAGGCAGGAAAAGTTTGAGGCCAGCCTCAGCAATTTAGCAAGACCCTAAGCAACTCAGTGAGACATTGTTTCAAAATAAAATATGAAAAGTGTGGGGATATTATTCAGTGCTAAAGCATCACTGGTTTTATCCCCAGTACCAAAAGAAAAAAAATCAGAAAGATAGCTGGAAAATAACACATTACTTGGAGTATAAACTTTTTTTTTTTCCCCAGGGATTGAACTCAGGGGTACTTGACCACCAAGCCACATCCCTAGCCCTATTTTGTGTTTTATGTAGAGACTGGTCTCATTGAGTTGCTTAGCAACTCACCATTGCTGAGGCTGGCTTTGAACTCGTGATTCTCCTGTCTCAGCCTCCCAAAGTGCTGGGATTATAGGCATGCACCACTGTGCCCAGCTTGAGTTTAAATATTTTTAAGTAGTACATGGAAGAAAAATGTTTCAAGGGAAAAAAATTTTAATTGAAAATAATGAAAGTACAGCTTTTAAAAATCTACCTGATGCAGCCAAAGTGGTGCTTAGAGGGAAATTAGTAGCATACAAATGCATATATTGGAAAATAAGAAAGATTTAATACCAATAATCTATGGGTCTACCCTCAGGAAACTAGAAAAAGTAGAGCAAATTAAATTCAAAAGCAAGTAGAAGAAAATAATATAGATATTAAGAAAGAATGTGTGTGTGTGTTATGTTTGTGTGTATGTGTGTGGAGAGAGAGAGAGAGAGAGAGAACACAAATTAGTAATAATAAAAATGACTGGGAATGAAATCTACCAAATTGTGCTCTGCATCATAAATATACCACAGTGAATCCAATACATGTGTGTGTGGGTGTGGGTGTATATAATACATTAATTAAAATGCTGCTGCTTCTGCTGCTGATAAACATGATAGAAGGGAAATTATAGTAGAGTAGATCAAGTGGATCACGGTAGGGGGATGGGAGGGAAAGGGAAGATATTAGAGAAAGAGATTGATCAATGTTACAAGGTTATGTGCATGTATGAATACAGCCCAATGAATCCCATTATCATGTATGATTATAATGTAACCATAAAAATAAATTTAAAAAATAATTGAGCAGTCACCACTGTTGATGAATATTAAAAGGAAAATAAAGAAATTCAATAAACAATTCTTTGCCATAAGTCTGAAAACCTAGATGAAATGGACCAATTCTTTAAATGACACAATGGAGAAATAATCATCCTAGTCTCAAATCACTTAGATAAATTTAATTAACCACCTTTGAAATATTTCTGAATCTTTGGTTGAGTTCACTAGTGAATTCTACTAAACACATAAAGAGGAAATTATACACATTCTGTTCAACTTATTCCATGTATAGAATCAGGGAATGACAATTCTATGAGGTCAATATAATCTTAATATCCAAATCAGAAAAAGATATGATGAGAAAGGAAGACCATAGGCCACTATTGATTATGAAAATAGATGCAAAAATCTTCAATGAGGCTTCAGAAAATTGAATCCACAAATATAATCTCCCAAGTGGGATATATTACAAAGCAGTTGTGACATTAAAAAGTTCATTAATACATCGCATCAACAAGCCAAACAAAAAAATCACATGAACATATAATTCAACAACCATTCATTATTTGAAACTATTACTAAATTAGCAATAGAGAACTTCCTTAATTGGCAAAGAAAGTCAACAGTTAACATCATAGAAACTAGATCCTTTCCCCTAAAATCAGAAACAAATCAGGGATGCCCCCTCTCCCCACTCCTTTTCAATATTATACTAGAATTCCTAACTAATTCATTAAGACAAGTAAAGGAAAATAAAAAAAATATAGATCAAAAAGAAATAACATAGATCAAAAAAGAAATTGTCTTTAATTTCTATGTTGAACATCCCAAATAATTGTCAACAATAAACTCTTGAAACTATTAATTATAGCAAGTTTTCAGGACATAATATTAATGCAAATAATTAAAATGATTTCTGTAACAATGGTAAATAGTAGAAATCTGAAATTAAAAACAATATCATTACATTAGTACTAAAATATGAAATACTTAGAAACAAATCTAAGAAAATATATGCAAGTACTATATGAGGAAAATCACAAAATTCTAATGAAATCATTTGAAAACATAAAAATAAATGGAGAGATGTTCCATGTACATGTATAGCAAGACTCAATATTTTAGTGCTGTCACTTCTCAATCTATTTACTCTATAGATTCAATGAAACTCTAATCAAAATTCCAGTAAGTTATTCTATGAATATTAGCAAACTGGAAAGTTTATATAAAAAGGCAGAAGATGTACAATAAGCAACACAATATTAAAGAAAAAGAGCAAAATCAGAAGACTGACAATATTTGATTTTAAGACAGCTACGATATTCAGGAGAGTATAATACTAGCCAAAGAATAAACAAATAAATTGGTGGAACAAAATAGATCAGATTAGACCTCCTCATGTTCAGTCAACTGACCATTGACAAAAGAGCAAATAATTTTGATGGAGAAGGGACAGACTTAACAACTGTGCTGAAACAACTAGAGTTCCACATTAAAATGTAGACATAGATGCTACACATTTCATTAAAAATTAACTCAAAATGGATTATGGACCTATAATTTTATGAAATACAAAATTATGAAACTCATTGAAACCATATGGAAGACATCTAATGAACATTGGCTTTGTTGATGAGTTTTTAAGTTCAATGATAAAAGCATAATCCATGAAAGAAAATATTGATAAATTGGACTTTATAAAAATTAAAACCTTTTTCTTAGGAAAAACATTGTTGTATAATGAAAGTGCAACTCACACACTGGTAGAAAAATCTGTGCTAAACACATATTTGTTAAAGGACTAGTATCCAAAATATACAAAAAATTCTTAAAACTCAAAATATGAAAACCAACAACCCAATTAACAAGTGGGAAATGGGTAAGACATCTGAACAGGCATCTTCTCAAAGAAGATATTCAAGTGGCATATATATATACATATATATATACACATACATACATATATATACACATATATATGTATATATCATATGTCACCATGTATCATTAGGGAATTACAAATTAAAACACCAGTGACATTCCATTACACATGTCTTAGGCTAAAATTCAAAACTCTGACAGCATCAAATACTGGTAAGGACTTGGAGAACAGGAATTCTCATTCTTTGCTGGTGGAAATATAAGCTGTACAGCTACTTTAGAAGGCAGTTTGACAATTTATTACAAAATTGAACATACTCTTCCTACATGATCCAGGAACTACACTTTCTGGTATTTACTCAAATGAAAACCTACATCTGTGCAAAAGTCTTATATGAAAGTTTATAGCAGAATTTCCCAAACTTGAAAGCAGCCAAGATGTTCAGTAAGTGATTGAACAAGTAAACTGTGGTACCTTCATATGATGAAAAATCATTCAGTGATAAAAAGAAACAAACTATGAATCCATGAAAAATATAGTAGAATATTAAATGTATGTTGCTAGGTAGAAAATGTCAATATTAAAAGACTGCATAGTATATGATTCTGAAAGGCAAAACTATGAAGACAGTAAAAAGATCAGTGGCTTCCTGTGGTTTGGAGGGGAGGGAAGGATGTAAAGGTAAAGGATCGGGCACTTTTAGGACAGTGCAATTATTCTGGATGATACTGTAATTATGGATATGTATCACTCACTACACATTTGTTGAAACCCATAGAAGTTACACAGAAAGTAAATCCTAACATAAGCAATAGGCTTTTAATAATAATGCATCAGTCCTGTCTTATCAATTGTATCAAATGCATTGCACTGATCCAAGATGTTAATAATAAGGAAAACTGTACGTGCAGGTAAAGGGGTGGTTTCTCTCTGCTTTTTGATTCTTGTTTTCTATAAACATAAAAACTGCTGAAAATGTTGCTCATTTTAAAAAGTGCATTAGCTTAAATTTTACATTAAGAAATTAGTTATATCTATGCAAATACTTGATTATGCATTCCAGGGGTCTCCATGCTGGAACATGAGATCCTGAATGAAAAAATATATTTCTATATAACATCATTATATTGATGAACAAATTAGGCATAGCTATAAACCAAACTATTGACAAAAAAGTAAAGGTTTGATATTTACAATGGTGGATACAGAAGAACAGAACAAAGTTTTTATAAGTATTCAGCCCAACATAGTTTAATTATTACTATTCTTTATGATGTGACATTTTTTTTCAAACCTCATTCAATTTAGTAATAAAATTGGAAAATGAAATTAAAATTTGCACATGTATGTAGAAAAGGGGTTAGGAATACAGTTAGTTTCATAAAGTCATATAGGCATTTTTTACCCCTAAATCTATTTCGGAGCAGCACCAGGTAAAAGATTTAAATCAATAAATTTTCCCCAAATGATATAAAAATTTCTGTTCTATATATCATGAGCCAAGAGAGAGCCTGCTTAGTAATGATTTAAATTATACTAGTCTCTTGTATTACGGAATTTAAAATGATTATTTTAGTATGACAAAATTGCTGAATGACTTCAATTAATTATTTCCTTTAAGGAGATGAAAAATAAAGTTTTGAAAATGAAATTTTAACTAAATTTAAATGACCTGAAGAAGCTGTACTTAAATTTCATTTTCTACATCCTTAATAATTTATTTATTTTACTAATAGTAACCAGTCTCAGGTGCTTTATATATAGAAACTTAAATTTTGTGGAATTTTTTTACAGATTATTTCCTTATTTTTTTATTCTAACATAAAAGTTAATGAACCTGCAAGCCCAAAATAAGTAAGGGATTCTAGAAACAATAATGCATCAGTACTAACCTAAAATTAAAAATTAAAATTAAAAATATCATTTTAATTTTAGTAACCTAAAATTAAAAATTAAAATTAAAAATATGCTTTGTAAGAAACTTTGATTTCATACTACTAGCTTTATGAAGGATATAAAATTAGATTTATAATTTTAACATGCACAAAAATGAACTACATGATAAACATAATTTTATATGTAAATTTTTAAAATAAATTTTAAATGTTTTATAGAGAAAAGCAAAAAATAAACTTCAGGTGGATCAGTGACTGAGATATCAATTTTTTGTTACTTTTAGATAAATACAAGCAAATACCTTTTTGTACTTCAGTTAATAATCTGTTTATTTCTACATAAGAAACTATTCCAAAATTTAGTGGTTTGAAACACAATTTATTATGATCTCTTCTAGTGGAGTAATTCTCACAGGTCTTTCCTGTGTTTCCAATGATTGGGCAGATGGTGAATGAATGGAATTTTCTAAAGGTATGACTTAGTGGGACAACGTGAGGCACACTCACATGTATAGGAGCCCATTGTGGATTTGTTAGGAAGTTCATGGGAAGCTACTTTTTAGAGTGCCTACAGATGTCTCTCCTTGTGGCTTAGGCTTCTCCTGGCTGAGATCAGAAAGAGAATATCACAAATAGGAATATTCTAGGAGACCTATTCTGTATCTTAGTCAAAGAAGTCCCAGAATGTCACTGCTGCTCAGGAAGTTAGGGCAAGGGAATTATATTCAACCTCTCAATGGGGAAAGGTAAGATAACATTGTAGAAGAATAGGTGGGATGGGACTTCTTATCTTCATCTTTGGAAAGTGCAATATGCCATAGCTAAAGAACGAATTCTAAACTTAAATAAAATAAATATACTAACCAAGAAAGAATGCATTCAAGTTAAAACTACTTATTTAGGATGTGTGGCCCGCTGCTGACACCCCACCTTAAAATGTGGCCACCTCCATCTTGGGATATTACCACCCATTGCCATCTTGAGACCCCGCAAGGCCCTGGAAGCCCAATATCAAGGTGCCTGTAGATTTGCTGCTGCTGCTGCTATCTCAAAACATGGTTGTCTTCATTTGGGAACACTAACTAGGGCCTGGAAGTCCATAGTTAGGGTGCCTATGGGTTTGGTGGTATCTGAGGTCTTCCTGCTAGGTGTGCTGGTGGCCACTATGTTGCCGCAGAGTCAGGAGAGAGCTAGTCTCTCCCCAGCTCCATGAATCCTGAAGCATGAAGGGATGGACAGGGCTGGCTACAGCAAGTTGGAAAGTTGGAAGAGGGTGTGAGGGCATCTTGTTCTTGGTTCACCCAGCTGGTCTTGCACACAATAGGTTCCAGGAACCCACTTGGGCTGGCATTCACTGGGCCTTGGCCCCATGACCAGCCTGATCCCTGACACCAGCCCAGTCTCCAATTGCCTCCCCAGTCTGCCATTGATGGATCCCCTCATCCCACTAGGTCTGGCATCAGTCCACCACCCAACGGGGCCCTTCAGCTCCACAATCCAGTCTCCCAACCCCTCCCTAGCCACCAACCCAGCCCAGCACTCACAGTTATGTGGCTGACCTGTAGCTCTCAATGCCTGGTCCTGGTCCATCTAATACAGAACAGATCCTCATGACAGGCGTATAGGTCCTGGTGCTCAGCCCTCAGCACCACCTGGGAGAGAAGTGCTTGATGTCTTAATAGGAGCTATTTGGTTTAAGGCTATATATTGTTTGCATAGGGTACTGCTATTATTGAACTCCTCCTTAAAGAGGTGGTACTGAAAACTTTCAGGGACACTATAAGTCTACAGGGTAAAACTGTACTACCTCAGATCCACACTGTTAGATGGGAAGACACATGAACAACAAGAAAAAACAAGAGAACAAAGCACCTCAAAAAACCAAGATCCTCCAATAATAAAATAATTGACAATATATTAGAAGCAATGTCAGAGAACAATTTCAGAATGTACATAGTTAAACTGATCCCTGACATAAAAGATGATGTAAGGAGTAAAATCAGAGATAAATTTCAGGAAGTGAAAGACCACATCAATAAAGAGAGAGATTAATAAAAGAAATCAAGTAGAAATTCTCAAAATGAAGGAATCAGTAAACTAAATTAAATATTCAACAGAAAGTATCACCAACAGACTAGGCCACTTGAAATACAAAACCTTACGCAACAAAGACAAATTATTTAATCTTGAAAGTAAAGCTGATAGACAGAGAGAATGGTAAGAAACCATGACCAGAATTTCTAAGAATTATGGGTTAACATGAAAAGATCGAATTTAAGATTTGTCAGGATAGAAGAAGGCATAGACATATAAACCAAAGGAATGCACAGTATTTTCAATGAATTAATATCAGAAAATTACAGGACCCTGAATGTCCAAAATTACAAAAAACCCACACCAAGGCACATTATAGTGAAAATGCCTAGCATATAGAATAAGGATAGAATTTTAAAGGCTGCAAAAGAAAAGTATCAGATTACATATAGGGGAAAACTAATTGAGATCTCAACTGATTTCTCAACCCAGACACTCAAAGCTTTCATGTTTTAGAACAACATGTACCAAACTCTGAAAGAAAATGGATGCAAACCAAGAATTTTATATCCACCAAAATTAAGCTTCAGATTTGAAGATGAAATAAAAAACTTTCATGATAAACAAAAGTTAAAAGAATTCACAACTAAAAAGCCTGCATTACTGAACATTCTCAGCAAAATATTCCATGAAAAAGAAATAAAAACAAAAGTTAAAACCAGCAAAGGAAGAAACTACAGTACAGGAACAGACAAAGGAGAAACTATGTCAAATTAAAAACCATAAATGAACCAAAATGAACAGAAGTACAGATCATATTTCAATAATAACCCTGACTATTAATAGCCTAAACTAATCAATCAAAAAACACAGACTGGCAGACTGGATTAAAAAACAGAACCCAAAGGTGTGCTATGTCCAAGAGACTCACCTCATAGGCAAAGACATCCACAGATTGAAGGTGAAAGGATGGGAAAAGACATATCACTCACATGGAATACATAGATAAGGAGGGGTTTCCATCCTCATATCAGATAAAGGGGACTTCAAGCCAAAGTTAGTGAGAAGGGACAAAGAAGGATATTTCATATTGCTTAAGGGAATTACACATCAGCAAGACATAACAATCATGAATATTGGTGCCCCAAAGAAGAACAACAAGGAAGCATCTATAAATCAAACAAACCCTTCTTAATTTCAAGAATTAAATAGACTGCACCACAATGATATTTGTTGAATTTAACACACTCCTCTCACTACTGGATAGATCTTCCAAACAACTAAACAAAGAAATTATAGAATTAATTAATACAATCAGTAATTTTAACTTAATAAACATATGTAGAATATTCATCCATCAGCAAGTGAATATACTGTCTTCTCAGCAACACATGGATATGTCTCTAAAATATACCATATGTTATGCCATAAAGCAAGTCTTATCAAGTACAGAAAATAGAGATACCACCCTGCATTCTATCAGATCATAATGGAATAAAATTAAAATTTAATGATAAAATAAAAAAAAATAGAAGCTACTCCAACAACTGAAAACTAAATAATATACTGTTGAATGATGAATGAATGGCAGAAGAACTCAGGGATGAAATAAAAAATACTTAGAGGTAAATGAGAACACTGATACAACATATCAGTGGGACACTACGAAGGCAGAGCTGAGGAAATTTTATTGCATTGAGCTCACTCATTAAAAGAATAGAAGGTCAATGAATAAATTACCTAACATTACAGTTCAAAGCTCTAGAAAAAGAAGAACAAATCAACACCTAAAGCAGTAGAAGACAGGAAATAATTAAAATCAGAGTTTAAATCAATAAAATTGAAACAAAAGAAACAATTCAAAAAATTGACAAAACAAAATGTTGGTTCTTTGAAAAGATAAATAAAATTAATAAATGCATATCCACTCTAATGAAGAGAGAGAAAAATAAAATTACTAAAATGTATGATGAAAAAGGAAATATCATAATGGATAGTAGTTGAAATAAAGAAGCTAATTAGAAACTATTTTGAAAATTTATACTCCAGCTAAACAGAAAATCTTGAAGATCAACAAATTTCTAGAGAAATGTGACCTACCCAAACTGAATCAGGAAGACATACACAATTTAAACAGATCAATGTCAAGCAATGAAATAGAAGACACAATCAAATGCTGGTAACACTAGATTAAGAAAAGCCCAGGACCAGATGGATTCTCAGCCAAGTTCTACAAGACCTTCAAAGAAGAATTAATACCAATACTCCTCAAACTATCTCATGAAATAGAAAAGGAGAGAACCCTTCCAAACTCATTCTTTGAGGCTAACATCACCCTAATACCAAAACCAGACAAAGGCACATCAAGGAAAGAAAACTTCAGATCAATATCCCTGATGAACACAGATGCAAAAATTCTTAATAAAATTCTGGCAAATCACATACAAAAACATATTAAAAAGATAGTGCACCATGATCAAGTGGGGTTTATTCCAGGAATGCAGGTTGGTTCAACATACCTAAGTTGATAAACATAATTCATCACATCAATAGACTTACAGACAAGAATCAAATGATCATCTCAATATAAGCAAAAAAGCATTCTACAAAATACAGCACTCCTTCATGTTCAAAATACTAGAAAAACTAGGGATAGGAGGAACATACCTCAACATTGCAAAAGCTATCTAGGCTAAACCCAAGGCCAACATCATTCTAAATGGATAAAAATTAAAAGCCTTTCCTCTAAAAACTGAAACAAGACAAGGATGCCCTCTATAACCACTTCTATTCAACATAGTCCAGGAAACTCTAGCCAGAGCAATCTGACAGACAAAGGAAATTAAAGGGATTGAGTAGGAAAAAAACTCAAAATATCACTATTTGCCAATGATATGATTCCACATTTAGAAGATCCAAAAAATTCCACCAGAAAACTTCTTGAACTAATAAATGAATTCAGCAAAGTAGCAGGATATAAAATTAACACCCATAAATCAAATGTGTTTCTATACATCAGTGATGAACCCACAGAAAGAGAAATTAGGAAAATTGCCCCATTCATAATAGCCTCAAAAATGTCTAAAAACTTGGACATTATTCTAAAAATAGAGATGAAAGACCTCTACAGTGAAAACTATAGAACACTAAAAAAGAAATTGAAGAAGATTTTAGAATATGGAAAGATCTCCCATGCTCTTGGATAGGCATAGTTAACATTGCCAAAATGGCCCTACTACCAAAAGTGTTATACAGGTATAATTCAATTCCTATTAAAATCTCAATGACATTTTTCAAAAAAACAACCTTGAAATTCACTTGTAAAAATAAAAGACACAGAATAGCCAAAACAATCCTTAGCAAGAAGAGTGAAGCAGGAGGCATCACAATACCAGACCTTAAACTATACTACAGAGGCAGAGTACAAAAATAAAAGGCATAGTATTTGAACCAAAACAGACACATAGACGAATGGTACAGAATAGAGGAAACAGAGACAAACCCCTATAAATACAGTTTTGTCATACTAGACAAAAGCACAAAAAAAATTCATTGGAGAAAAGATAGCCTCTTCAACAAATGGTTCTGGGAAAACAGGAAATCCATATGTAACAAAATGAAATTAAAACCTTATCTCTCACCCTGCACAAAAATCAACTCAAAGTGGATCAATGACAATGACTAGAACAGAGACCCCGTACCTAATAAAAGAAAAATTAGGCCCAAATCTTCACAATGTTAGCTTAGGAACTGACTCCCTTAACAAGACTCCTAAAGCACAAGAAGTAAAATAAAGAATCAAAAAATAAAATGGGAATCAATTTAATAAAAAAAGTGAAAGACCTCTACAATGAAAACTATAGGACACTAAAGAAAGAAATTGTACAAGACCTTAGAATATGGAAAAATCTGCTATGCTCTTGTATAGGCAGAATCAATATTGTCAAAATGGTCATACTACCCAAAGCACTATATAGATTTAATGCAATTCCAATTAAAATCCCAACGTCATTCCTTATAGCAATAGAAAAGGCAATCATGAAATTCATTGGGAAGGATAAGAGACCCAAAATAGCCAAAGCTATCCTTAGCAAGAAGAGTGAAGCAGGAGGCATCACAATACCAAACCTTAAACTATACTACAAAGCTATAGTAACAGAAACAGCATGGTACTAGCACCAAAATAGACATAGACCAATGATACAGAACAGAAGACACAGAGACAAACCCATTTAAACATGGTTATCTTATACTAGACAAAGGCATCAAAAACAGATATTGGAGAAAAGGTAGCCTCTTCAACAAATGGTGCTGGGAAAACTTGGAAATCCACATGCAGCAAAATGAACCTAAACCCCTATCTCTCACCATGCACAAAACTCAATTCAAAGTGGATCAAGGACCTGGGAATCAGACCAGAGACCCTACACCTAATAGAAGAAAAAGTAGGCCCAAATCTTCATCATGTCAGATTAGGACCATACTTCCTTAACAAGACTCCTATAGCACAAGTAGTAAAATCAAGAATCAATAAATGGGATGAATTCAAACAAAAAGCTTCTTCTCAGCAAAAGAAACAATCAATGAAGTGAACAGAGAGCTAACATTCTGGGACAAATTTTTGCCACACACACATCTGATAGAGCACTAATCTCCAGGATATTTAAAGAACTCAAAAAAACACCAAAAAAAACCCACAAAAACCCAAACAACTCAATCAATAAATGAGCCAAGGAGCTGAACAGAAACTTCTCAGAAGATATACAATCCATCAACAGACATATGGAAAAGTGTTCATCATCTCTAGCAATCAGAGAAATGCAAATCAAAACTACCCTAAGATTTCCTCTCATGCCAGTCAGAATGGCAATTATCAAGAATACAAACAACAATAAGTGTTGGCGAGGTTGTGGGGAAAAAGGCACGCTCATACATTGCTGGTGGGACTTCAAATTGGTACAACCCATCTGGAAAGCAGTATACAGATTCCTTAGAAAACTTGGAATGGAACCACCATTTGACCCAGCTATCCCTCTCCTTGGTCTATACTCAAAGAACTTAAAAACAGTATACTACAGTGATGCAGCCACTTCAATGTTTATAGCAGCTCAATTCACAATAGCTAAACTGTGGAACCAACCTAGATGCCCTTCGATAGATGACTGGATAAAGAAACTGTGGTATATATACACAATGGAATATTACTCAGCAATAAAAGGGAATAAAATTATGGCATTTGCAGGTAAATGGATGGAGTTGGAAAATATCATGCTAAGTGAAGTAAGCCAATCCCAAAAAAACAAATGCCAAATATTCTCTCTGGTAAGTGGATGCTGATCCATAATTAGAGGAGGACTCGGGAAGAATGGAGGAACTTTGGTCATAGGGGTGGGAGGGAGGAGGCGGCATGGGTACAGTAAAGATGGTGGAATATGATGGACATTGTAGCCCTAGCTTTATGTATGACTGCATGTATGTTGTGATTCTATATCACATACAACCAGAGAAATGAGAAGTTGTGCTCCGTCTGTGTACAATGAATCAAAATGCATTCTGCTATCACATATACCTCAGTATAAAATTATTTAATAAAATTATTAAAAAAGAGAAAAAAGGTAACTATGGAAGGTAATGGATTTATTATTTATTTTTTAATTTTTTGTATGGAGGTCGAACCTTAAAACTAAACTACATCCTCAGCTCTTTTTACTTTTTATTTTGAGGTAGAGTCTCACTAAGTTTCTGAGGCTGACCTTAAACTTGTGATCCTCCTAATGAAGCCTTCCATGCTGTTGGGATGTGTGCTATGACACTCGGCTGTATTTACTAATTGAATTACCTTATAATTATGACTATGCATATATATCAAAACTTGATGCTATACACATTTAATACATACAATTAAATCTATAAGTACAATTCAGGGATGGCTTTGACACTTTATTTCCCGAGGAGTTTCTGTCTTCCTTTCTGGCCCATGTCTGTTTTATCCTGATTAGTAACATTTTATGTAAAGGACCATAATCATTCTATGCTTCTGGAGTCTGGGACAATACTGAAAAGAAAAAGCTATTTGCAGGATTTAGCAGAAGTTAGCAAGTTCAGGAGATCTTTTAGAAACATTTAAGTTTTCTCAAATTGTCACAGGATTTCTTTAAATTTTATTGACTACTCCTGGCCTCCTGTGGGTCTGTTATCATGCTTTTAGGTCTGTGCTACACACTAGACATTTTTGTGCTATGCAGTACACTAACAAGAGTTTTCACATGAAGCTTCTGAGTTTGAATTCCTACATTGCCATGGACCATCTCCGTACTCATGCAAATGTTACTCTGCATCTTTAAGTGTCAGTTTCCTCATCTATAAAATGGAAGACCTTTATATAACTTATGGTGTTATAGTTTGGGTGTGAGGTGTCACCCAGAAGCTTGTGTGTGAGATAACACAGATGATTTAGAGGAGAAATGATCAGGTTATGCGAGCCTTAATACAATCAGTGAATTAATCCCCTGATGGGATTAATTGAGTGGTACCTGAAGGCAGGTAGAGTGTGGCTGGAGGATATGGGTTATTGAAGGTGTGCCTTTGGGGTATATATTTTGTATCTGGCAAGTGGAGTTTCTCTCTGCTCTCTGATCATCATGTGAGCTGCTTCCCTCCTCCACACTCTTCTGCCATGATGGTCTGCCTCACTTCTAACACTAGGAAATGGAGCCAGCCTTCAAAGAATTGAGACCTCTGACACAGTGAGCCCCCAAATAAACTTCCTCCTCTATGACTATTCTTGTTAGGCCTTTTAGTCAAAGCAGTAAAAAAACTGACTAAAACATACAGGGACTATTATAATATTTAATAGGATAATTTATAAAACTTGTTTTACAGTGTTTAAGTCATCGATGAGCAGTAACTATTATGTGTTTGGTCAAGTTTTGGCTGGTGTGCAGTGTAAAGCCTATGAATCCATCTTTTCTATTCTTCTGTATTAGAGGCAAACATTTTTAGTGGTGTTATACTAAAATATATATTATAACATATACCCATCTTTATCTATCTATCTATCTATTTATCTTTGTCTCACTCTTTTTACCTATTGTTTATACATCCACCCTTCTATTTATCATTTACTTATTAAACCATATAACTCAGTTATATCTCCATGGTCTATCAAGCACAAAGCTAACTTCTGTAGAAATATAGAAAGAGAGTAGAGAATACATGAAAAAGTTCAACTTGGAAATATTTTATTTGTTCTGATTCAGCTGAGCTATATTTGCAGTGAAGTTTGTGTTGATAACATTCACTTCAACTGCAACGAATGACTTTTCCTTATTACTCAATTGTTACATCTGGAAAGAAAAAGAAGAATATATCTTATTTTTTCCAAACCACCAAAGCTTTAATAAAGTCTATGCACTCCTAAGCTATAGATCTTTGGATGGCCAGCTGTTCCCTGCATGTGGAAAGTTAGATAATGGCTCCCTGGGTTCCATCAACACCAAATGTACCAAAAAAACAAAAACAAAAAAACAAAAAACAAACCCTGTCAGATTAACATGACACCTGCACTGTCAAATGTGTCTCCAGCCATCTGGAATGCAGCACAACCAAGTCCTTGACTCAGTATTTCATGTACTCCACTTTTGCAGTAAGGAGGCTAAAAAATATACTCTCAAAAAAGGCTTTCTTTCAAAGTACATATTCTCATTTTTGGAAAACTATGGGATGCCATCACACATGTCATGGCTCATAAAAAATATACATAAAATAACAGGTATCTAAATAACGGTTTAGATACCTGTTATTTTATGTATATTTTTTGTGTGATATTTTCCAGAAAGAGATTAAATTTTTAAATTTTTCAAGAGCACTCTATGATCTGCCATATTTCATTATTTCCTTTACTATTTTTAGTTTTGTGAAATATGCTAATTTTAATTTTGTAATAACTTTACTAGAAAAAATATAAGTTTTTGCCTATAAAGAGTGCAGATATTGGTCAACACTTCAATATACTATGGTTTTTGAGGCATAGATTATTTATAGGGATAAAGAGACAATATGCTTAAATTTTTTCTGTTAGCTTGTGTAATTATGCTTTTGTTGATCAAGCATTCAATTAGGATATTCAGTGCTTATATACAAATTAAAATTTGTATATAAAAATTTCTGAAAAATTCACAAAAATTTCTGAAAAATACTTTTGTAATTTTGTAGTACAGAGCATACTGTTACTTAAAAAGAGGAAAATTTAAAGGAAGTTTGGGAACTGTTTTGAGATTAATTTTTTTTAAAAAAAATAGCTAAAGATGAGGTTAATTTATTAGTCATATTATTTGAAAAAGAAAACCCTCAAAATGCCTTACATTTTATAACATAGTTTTATAATGTATAGTTTTTTATGTTATACTTTATAACATATAGTTTTCTCTTTCTAAAATAAACCTTTAAAAATATCTTTTTGATTCATGTATGGGTGAAATTGTTGTGGCTCCAAGAAAGTATTGGTAGTACAGTTGCCTAAAAGTACAGGAGACAATGTAGTGGAGCCAGTGATGCTGTGGCCCTGATATTTAGAAGGCATATTCACCAGCGTCAGTGTCTATGAAACAATGAATGACACGTCTCTAGGTGCTAACATGATATGTCTAGAGTAAATACATGTAATATACACTGTGTGCCTAAGGCAAAGAAAACACTACGAATCATACCCCCTCTACAGCTATTTATACTTGGTGATATCATAATCAGAAAACAATGTAAATTTTAAATTTTATCTTCAATACATTATTATATCATATCGTGTGCAAGTACAAATATGCAACAATGAATCCCACCGTCATGCAATAATAATACATCAATAAAAAATAAATCATATCTGTTTAAAAAAAAAAGTTACCTTCAGTGAAGCACTCCTACTTCCATCAATTTGATCTCAGCCAATCATCATATCCTGGATTAGTGTTAGAATCCCTTTTCTCTCCCTAGTCAAAATGTTTTATATATTTTTTGTCATTTTATGAATTTCCTGCTTTGGGAGTAATTTTACTGTCATTTCATAAGAACTTTGAAATGTCATGAAACTTTTGGAAAGTATAGTACTAATAATTAAAATTTAACCAGAAGTACCTCTGACAGTATCATCTGAATGTGCAATTTCTTCATATAACATATGTGAAGGCAAGGGGGAAAATGCTGCAAAAGGCATATAGTTTTGACAGCAAATACACATACTATATAGCACATATTTATATATGTCATAGTGGCAGCTTCTATAACATAGAAATACATTGGAAAATGAAATGTACAGGGACATGAAGCCATTAAGTAGTGCAGACTGTCATTTTTCATGTTAACAGAATTTTTTGTCAACCCTATGCAGCAAAAACTCTGATGTATAAAACAACAGTGGTAACAGATCTGTCACCCTCTGTCCTTCCTTTTTACTTTGCATATACACCTCACAATTCTCTGAAGGGCTTGCTTTTCCCATTTAGCCCTTCATGAAATCCCAGAGCTGCCTTATTCATCTGGAGCCTCCATGTACAACTGTGAATACTGCATCTTTCATCTTACCTGATAGGTAGTGCTTCCTCAAATCCCAAGCAACAGTTAGAGAACTTGAGGAATGCTTAGAAAGAGGGAGAGAAAGGATGTTCTGCTCTCAAGGGAGGCCACTGAAAGAGAAATTAATCACATGAATTAAGAGCTTTTTTATGAATAAATAATTCATACATGCTAAATTAATTAAGCAATTCCAAATCAGGCTTATAGCATTCCAAAGTTAGCCAGCATTGCATCAATAGAAATGGAATCATTTGGCTTTGCTTCATATGATATTCAAGTACAAAATGACTGTGTCGGGTTGAAGGCTACCATTCAAGAGAACATAGTAGCCAAAACCAGGTGCTTGAGCACTCACTTTCCAAAGACTAAAACAGGTATTTCTTCATAAACACTCTGACCACTGTATTTAGTAGTGTTGACATTTACATAAATGGATTGCAGTATAGTTGTCGAACATATACTGGGATGATTCCATAATCCTGTTTTAATTAGATGGATGTTGCAAGCATACAAAAATCACAAGCTGCACTCCCTGTGGTGATGCCATACTGGCAAGGAATCAATCACCACGGCTCTGGTTGCCATAGAAACTGATAGCTCCTGCACCACCATCTAAGTGGCAAATGATTGGTGGTGTACTCATAACACAGGGAGAGCAATGAGTTTTTCTATCCTGTCCAGCAGCTGTGCCAGAGAGTTAATTAAAAGCAGAGAACATGAAATAAATCTAAATCTGTGAAGAAATGAAATGTACAGTACAAATTGAATTCCCGTGTCGGACAGAAATTAATATGCAGCGCAAACCACAGAGCTGCCTGAACAAGCAGCAGCTGGGAATCTTGGGAAATGTTGCCTCTGAGGCGGTTAGAGCTGAAATGTGGAGAGGGCACCTCCTTATCTTATTACCTAAACAAGCACTTTGTTCAGCATTTGTGTTGACTGATGCATGCAAATTGCAGCCTCAAATGTTAAGAGTTCCTGTTTCCAAGCAGGAAGGACAAAGCTTAACTAAGATTTAATTAACAAACTGTTAGCAACTGCAGTTTATCAGCTGTGAACACAATGTAAGTAAATGTTTCTACTCCTGTACTAGAATTCACCAGACAACCTCTGTAAAAGTCAATGTGTTTTTATTGATAAGCCACAAATTCAAAATTCATATTTCAAATATTGCAAGCTGAGGAGCAAATACCTGAAATTCGTTCTCAAGAAATAAGGGAAGCTTGATATAGAAAAAGTTTTTTCTTCTCATAGAATGAACTACAACAGATCAGGCATGAAATATTTAACTAGAGAGAACCAAGTTTTCTTGGTTCAGTCCAGTTCCATTCTATGATTGCAGTTTTATCATTTGTGAAAGTATTTGAGCATCCTGGTCTCTATGTGAAGCCAAGCACTTTCATCGGGCAAACAGAACAACCCACAACCACAATTATGTATCTCTGTAGCTGCTGGATATGCATGAGTTCTAGGAAGCAGAGGCAAGAAAAACAACTTAGATCATACAATTCACAACCCTACCCAAATGGCCCAAATAAAGCAAAAGCAGATGTGTAAAGAGTAAGCATGCATCATTACAAAGAGCCAAAAATTCTGATAGAACTCCAAAGTTTCTCTAATGTTATTGTTTCCATATAGGGTGAACCTGCAGAAGTTCATGGCAGAAAATACAGGAATGTTCAGAGGTGAAATGATTAGATTATTAAAGCTGTGACCTAATCTGTGACTAGATAAATAATTTGGATTACTGGGTGGTAACTCTAGGCCTTCCATGCCTGAGCGGTAAATGTAGGACTTCAGGGCCTGACTGGAGGAAGTAGATGTGTCCTTAGCAATTTTATCTTGCCCCCTGGCTTCTCTCACTTTTTCTCTTTCTGTTTTTGCTTTCCAGTTGCCATGAACTGAACAGCTTTCCTTGTCACTTCCTTCTGCCATGATGTTCTGTCTTACCTTGAGCCCAGAGCAATGAAGTCAAACAACCATAAACTGAACTTCTGAAACTGACCCAAAATGAATGTTTCCTTTTCCAAGTTGTTACAAATTTTGGTCATGGTGACAAAAAGTTGAGTAACATCTCATAATGACAGGTACATATGCACTTCAAGCCCATCTGATCAATGTTCCTCCCCTCAAAATGCAATTTCATCTGTCTAGCCCTCTATATTAGTTGAAGTGCTCCCCTCAGAAGAATTTATGCAATCCTTCTAATCACCCATTTTATGTACATTTTCCAATGTGATAAAAAAAGAAAGTAAACACTGTTTCCATTTATGTGTTTATGATGGTCTGTCTGTATGAATCCAATTTTCATATGTAGTTAAGATCTATTTGGTTTGGAAATATCACATAATGTCCATGATGTACAGAGTAAAATCTTAAAGTATCTATTTCAAGGGGAATTCTTTACTCTTTGAAGACCATGAATAGGCTTGCAATGACTGGTAGAATTAATGTTATTTTAAGGAAAAAACAACAACTTTAATTTGACATAAGGTGGGAGGGAAGAATAAAAATGTTATTGAAGTCAAGCAGGAGAAACTTTCAATATTATTCTAACTGTACCTTTTAGACTTTAAATGCACTCAAGTTAATTATACTACCCCTGTTATTATCTCTGAGTAGCAACACTGATAATCATCAGTCGGAAAATCACCTATGTCTTCATGAGAGTGAATTTCTGAATGCATGAAAAGAATAAAAATTTTAAAAATTGGTAACGTATCTAGAAATATTGAAATAAGATGTCATAGATGTATAAAATAACAAAGCTTTATGCAGTTAATGTGTTAGGCTGCAGATTAACAGGCAAAATATATCTTTAAGTAGGCATTTCAAAATAAAAAAGTTCTGGGTTTCACTAGTTTTCAACATCTTTCAAAAATGTCACTTTGAATTCACAGACATGAGTGGTTTCACAGTAAATATTCTATGTAGTTAGAACTTATCTCTGGTTGAGGTCATATACTGGGAGGTTGTGGATCATGAGATGTTCATATCTATGATTAATAACACTGCAGATAAAATCTTGAATACATATCATTCATTCCTCATTCTCATTGGCTTGACTTGTGTTCCTATAGTATCTGATTTAGATTCTTGTATTTCCCCAAATTAGTCTTGTCGGATCACCATTTTCATCTTGTATGGGGGAGGAGGACTGATAGATATAGTCTGATGAAGCTCAACAAATGTTTAAAAAATTGTGCTTTTTTTTTATACCCACTGTATGCATTTGCACATTTGAAGACCATAGTTCTGAAAGAGTGATTCTCAAAATTATTAGAAAACCACACACACACACACACACACACAAAGAAAGGGAGAGAGAGGGAGATTATTTCTAGGACAACACAAATCCTGATCTAGGATTTCTGCCTAGTATTTAAGCATTCAAAGTTATCATAATTTTTACAAGTGAATCAAAAAGTATAGACACATTTAAGAAAAAGCAGAAAAGTAGCTTCAACAAATTTTGACATCCATTAATCTCTTGACCATTTTTATTGATGATCATTTCACCTGGTAAGATTTATGATGAGGCTCCAGTTTGGGTAAGCAATGCTGAACTTATTACTTTCAATGTTGGTTAGTGTTTTTAGCCATTTTGGTGTGACTATATTTATAAGAATAACAGCAACCAAAGGGACTTTTACTCAGAAAAAAAAAAAAAGCATACACAATTACATTCAAAATTTGTAAAGAATCCCCATGGTTTTCCTGACTCCCTAGAACCACCCTTGATAAAACAACCCTCATCTTACACACTATTTTACACATATGACCATCTCAGAATTACTTCTGATTTGTCCTTTTGCAACGTGTCCCTTTGATTAAGGGTTAGCTGCTATCATCATCATCATCATCATCATCATATTTTCTGTGATATCCTTTGTTTGAAGACCTCTGTCATATCTTTATATTTAAGTGTGAGGAAAGAAAGCTTTGTTTCCCCTGAAAAATAAAGTGTATGCATTTGTGAAGGAATGTTAAAGTGAAACTGTTTTATTCTATTTCAAGTGGGTCCCCAAGGCAATATATGTCACAGAGTAAATTGAAGTACAAGACCACTATGAATGGCTTACAAAATAAGCTTGTAGAAAATGTGTTGTGCAACTCTTTAACCCTCTCCTCACATCAAAGATTTGAAGAGGTTAGGAAGTTAGATGTTAAAAGATGATTTCTTTAAGTTGGTTGTGTGATATTTCATCTGCTATGAGGGTTTCTTGTTTTATTCAATTCAGGAAAAGAAAACTTTAAGGAGTTATATGGGAGAAATTAGTGTTTACCCTGAAATGTGGAAGCAAAAGTCAACTGCAGTTTAACCCAGCTGAGGAAGTCTCAAGGAGGAGACTAGAGGGCTACTTATTCTGACATGGAACAGGAGAGAGACGACCTTGTTAGGACAGATGTTGCTAGAGCAAAACACATGAAGGTCTAGTGTGGACAAGGTGTAGACCACAAACAAGAGAGAGTGGTCAGGGCTTAGAAATTGGCTAAGAAGATCACTTAGAGGGGAAAAGTCCAGATGTTTCTCAAATGGAAGAGTAAATACACTACTGGAAATGTATCTATGCTTTCCCCAGTGACACTAGGCTTCTGAGAACCCACTAACTGTCCCACAAGAAAATATATCATTTTGAAACCCCAATGAGATGCAGAGATTGACATGAAATTTTGGTTTTAGTCACGTAAGAATTTTCTTTGTCCTTTCTCCTTTTCTCTATTATCCCTGTCTCAACTGCTCTGAACCAAACTCACCTCTAAATATTTGAGGGATTCAAGCAATACCATATGTCTAGGGAGTTAGCGATGAATTAAAGTAGCCAAACTCGTACATAAATCATGTGTGTTTCTTTACCTGAGACATTCCTACATATCAGAAAGGCCAGAGATTACTTTAGAGTTCTTAAGTTTCTTTTGTTCTAATGCTGGCTATTAGCAGCATAAAGAGAGCCCACTGTTGGCCTCCTGACATCTCAGGGAGCCAGTAGTATGTCTCTCTTCCCTTGAAACTTCAGCTTCCTTTAGCACCATACTAAATCTCACAGACACACCTGCAAACCTTAAAATAGATATCCAAGTGTTATAGACACTGCCATGAACAGCTGACACTTGGCACTCCCCAGCCAAAGCATGCATGCTCACAACAGCAGAGTAGCCCTCCTTCAAAAGGACAATCCCCATGAAGAGCACTGCAGAGACCATGGAATCGGGGCTGGCATCATTTGGACAGTGAATGCAAGGATACTTGGGTACTCCAATCACATGGGTTTAGAGGACATCAGTTCTGCAAAGGTATTTCATCTTGACATGAAGGATTCCTTTATCCCACATGAGTTGGCAAGACTAGAAGACAACCAGCGTGGGATTTTCTACAGCATAGAGTCAAGAGTACAACCTTTCATATTGGGTCTAAGGGTAACACAATACAGAAAAATCAATGACCATTATGAACACAATTAAAATCAACAATAATACAAGGTGTACAAGGACAGCAGAAGCCAACTGTGTCTTCTATCCCACTGCATTGGGCTGGCCTAGGACTTGTACAAATTCAAGAGAAATGTAGCCATAACTTCCAGAAAATGTGACACGTTGATTCCTTTAGGCATTTAAATTACTAGGTTAGACATTTACATTACTAACTAGAGGATCTTTTACCACCTGTTAGTGTTTCAAAATTAATGAAACTCATTCCAAATTCTGTTCCGAGAAAGAAAGAACCTGCCTTTCAGAAAAAACAAACCAAACCAAACCACATGTTGCTTGTAAGTGAAACTACAAGTTCTATTTATTTAATATCATTTGTTACAACTTTATTCCTGCAAAATTGGATTTTTTTAACTAATCATTTCTTTCTTACTTATGCTTGTTTTCTTAAACTCAAAGTCAAATATGTGTATTAGTTTATTTGTTATATGGAATCTTATGAATTATGTTCTTACATACTACATTTTCTCTGGTCTTACCTCATATTTTCATTTGTATTATCCTAATTCTAAAGTTGTTGGTGTTTCGATTTTATAATGTATGTATTTGTATAAGTCTGCAAAAATAGTTGTGAAAATCTTACATAAACTTAATATATATTTTTTATATATATTTATATATGAAAATGTATGATTTATTTGGAGATTCCTACATCACACTGATGGGAAAAAGGAGAAAATCAAAGCCAGAACAGAACATACTGGAACGAGGTGAACTTGAAAGCCACTAGAATTACCTAAAAAATTATAAGTAATTCAGGTATTCTTATGCTCATGATATCGTCTAAAGAATCTCCCTTTCTCTAGTACATTGGATGTAACAGGTAAAGTATAAATTTTAGGCAATATGTCAGTATATGTATATATTTATTTAGCAAATACTGGTGGAATGGCCATTCTGTGTTGGTTACTGTGTGTGTTGATAAACTAGATTTGCCTTCCCCATTGATGAGTGGGAAGAATAGAGGCAGGCCATCCACAGCCTTGAGCCCTGTGTAGCCATATGTAGTCCCAAACAAAAAGAACTCTTTAATTCTCTGCTGCTGTCATCTTGAAATTCTCAGCCATTTTTAAACAAGGGTATTCCAAGGTTTTCCATTTTGTAGTTGCTTCACAATTTATGTAGCTAGTCCTGGATAGTAGGTTATATATTCAAAATCTTTGTCTATCTACAGATTTCCCAAAACACTCTCATATCTCATCGGATCTGGCATCCAAATTTTCTATGCCTGTGAATGGATTTAGACGTCTTTGTTAAGGCACAATGCTGGCCCATTATCTTGTCCCTCTCAGAAATAAAAAAGAACAGTTTGAAAATGTACACAGATCCTCTACTGTGTCAGCAAGACTTCAGAGTGACTTATTTAAATGATTAATTTATAATGTGCTTCTGTTTGAGAAGAACAAGTTCTGTGGGAAAAAGAATTGTGCAAATTGAAGAAATTGTAAAGTCTGGTTTTAGTAATCTGCAGAGATGGTGCCATATATTATTCTTGCTATCTTTTTTGACTTCTGCTGGGTAGTGCTCTTAGCTATATTCTTGAACACAGAAAATTGAAGCCATAGGGGACATAAAATCCTCCTTTATATTTCTCTGCTGTTCAGTTTTAGCTAACACATACTGGTCACATATAAGATTTTTAGTCTTTTTACATATCTGAGTATTCATTTCTTCCTTGCAGTGCCTGACATTTATCTTTACATCCTCAGTATTGACTGCAGGCAGGGACTGTAACCTGGAAATTATTTACTGAGAGATTAAAATCTTATGTGTTCAGAAACTTAAATGAGTGTTTTATGTTACTATTTTGTGGAATTAGAAATTATTTACTTCATCTCACTCTGTAAACTTGTATAAAATTCAGAAAACTGTATCTGTCCAATCCCTGATATACTCTCTTTGATGTCTGTGTGATAGGTATTATCTTAGAAGTGCAATTCTAGAATACTAAATCCCTTCAGCTACTCCAGGAACTGCCCTCTCTAGTGTGAAGTTGGTTTAATACCTACATTAGACATGACCTGCAATGTCCTATTAAGAATTTTATTTTAAAAAGTTCAGTGAGTGTCCCACACTGAATTTTCGGGAAGCACAGCTGAGATGGAGTTTTAGATGCAGAATATTTATAGGGCATCAATACTTCTGAAGGGCATAAAGCAGAAGTAGGATTGGGGAGGAAGAAGTATATCTGTAATGCAGGCTTAATAAAGCCTCAGCCAACCTAAAAGAGTGTTTTGAAGAGCATCTCACCTCCAGTTGAAATAGCTGTATACTCTCTTTCACTCAGTCACTAAGGGCAGGCTGCCTTGGAGAGGGCTTAACTTCAGTAGGCCCTGCTGAGCTGGACTAAACGAGGGAAAGGCTGAAGATTGCCTCCTGACTGCCCTCCTTGTAGTTGGGTAGCAAGTTCTTTCTGGAGACAAGATCTGGGTGGCACATCCTTATGTCTACCATGGAAGATTTTCATCATAATACCTCCTGATTTGACTTCCTAGATTAAATAATCAGAATAGTTAAATTCTGAATTAAATAAAATATCATCTGTATAGTGAAGTTAGGTGCTCAAAACATGTGCTTCTCATCATGAAAATTAGAGCTGTAATTATATTCTGTAAAGCACTGTGAAAAGGTTTTGCATTATATTTCTCATTGCAATTATGGGTTTTTAAAACACTACATTGTCTATTTATGAACAGTCTGGGGGTCTAATATATTGTATCACTGACAATGTAATTATTCTCATGATTTTGGTCCTGAGTGGTTTCTGATAGACCTTATAGACCGCAAAATTTGCTTTTGGTTTCAAAAGACAATTGTTGCTAGCTTTGTTAGCTACAAGGAAATATAATATTTTCTCATCAATTTTATTATTGTTTCTGTTCTACTACTCTCAATGTATGGTCTCTGAAGAACATTGTTTGTTATTGTTTGTACTTAATTTTAAAAATTTCTTGTTGGACTAAGTTTTATACAAAACCTCCAAACTCTCTAGCATGATTGACTTTGGTTTTTTTCATAGCATTATCTTTAGTACATAGAAAGTTTATTGGTACACATTGAAAGGTAAATAAATATTTTGGAGATGACCAAATGTTTTTTTGAAGAATAGGTGAATGAATATAATTTGTAATACCCCGGGGCTTCTAAAGTATGGTATGAAGTAAGCACTAGAATGATGCTAAGTAAAAAAATGAAATTTCTAAACTTTCCCATGGCTGAATAATCCCACATTCTCTAGGTCTCTAAAGAAAAAAGTCACCAGAGGAATCATTCATAAAATGAAACCAGAGGATTGGTTCCAAGACCAGTTGGCCTAGACTGACTGTGTGTTCCTAGTCTCTCCAGGACCAGGGGTTAAAGTAGTGGAGACTGTTTCTCAGCGAGAATAGACACCAGACAGCTACCTCCATGCAGGAACTCCACTCACGTTCCTGCAAGGTCACCAGGCCCCATCATTTGCACAGGACCCCAGCTGCAAGCCAGTGCAGGACTCTGACCCACAGACTCCCATGCAGGACTCGTATCCATTGCCCATGCAAAACCCACTCCCACACAGGATCCCTGGCTCCAGTGCCCACACACCCCACAGGACCTCGGGTCACACACACATGCAGGACCCCTAGCCTTTGCTCCCACACAGGATCCCTGGCTGCTGCTCTTGTGTGGATCTCCATCTACCAGGGCAGAACTTCCCTGTTCGCCTTCACCTGGGGACATGGGACAGGATCTGGAGACAAACTTTTACCTCTACACAGCACACCACAGAGCTGCATCTCCCAACACGTCACCCAACACCACCCCCTGGTCTGGTCTGTCACCCTATCTCTGAAGCAGACAGCTTTCATGTGAGACTTTGGCTTCATTATCTTTGACCTGAGTGGGCAGATACCAGTAAGCAACAGACAACTCCACCTACTAGAAGAGAAGAGAAGCAATCCTGTTTATTTACATTGAGGGTTTTTATTTTTTATTTTTTTCCTAATATTCCTTTTTTTCCTCTCTTTTCTTCCTTTCTTTTTCTTCCCTTTTCTCTCTCTCACTCTTTTCCTGCCCTCACATTCCCACCATTTGTGAAACCAAATATTTTGTATGCATTAGGCTATGGTGGACTGGGATATCTGATTAATATACTACAGTTGTATTATATAGTCTCATAACTTCCACCTGTACATGTTTTATTTTTCTTACTTTTATGTCCCCTTGTTAGTTGTGCTCTATTTTCTGCCTTCTTACTGGTCTTCCCCAAATCTCTTTTCCTCTTTTCTACTAATAGCCAACTTCTTATGGATTCCTTTTCATGCTTTCTCGGATCTAATAGCTATATCCTCACTTCCTACCTCCCTAAAATCTCATCCTACACCCCACCTCCAGTGCTCTCTAGCCCACCAGCAGAAACTGTAGACCCTTGTGCAAATCTATTGTTTATATAGTAGATGCTAATTGAACTTATAATTTCTGTATATTGTGACTAAGCTGTAAATGTATTTAGGAGCTATTAGGAGCTACTTGGTTTGAAACTATATTTTGTTTGTATTGAAATTTGTTAATATTGGACTTCCCCTTAAAGAAGTACAGGAACCCTGTAGGGAATCTATAAGGCTACAGGATAAAAACTGTAACACCTTGGATCTGCAGTGCTGGAAGGGAAGACACACAAACAACATGAAAAAACAAAAGAAGAAAGTGCCTCAAACAAACCAAGATACTACATTATTAGAATCCATGGTCAGCACAGCAGAAGAAATGTCAGAGAAGGAGTTCAGGATGTACATAATTAAAATGTTCTGTGAATTAAAAAATGATGTAAGAGAGCAAACCCAGGCAGCAAGTGATCATTTTGATAAACAGCTACATAGGCAAAAAAGCAAAAGATTACTTCAATAAGGAGATAGAGATTCTGAAAAAGGACCAAACAAATCCTCAAAATGAAATAAACAATAAACAAAATTAAAAACTCAATATAAATCATCAACAGTTTAGATCACATGGAAGTCAGAACCTCAGACAATGAAGACAAAATATTTAATCTTGAAAGTAGAGTTGACCACACAGTGAAGATGGTAAGGAACCATGAACAGAATATCCAAGAATTATGGGATAACATAAAAAGAACAAATTTAAGAATTATTGGTATAGAGGAAGGCATAGAATTTTAAACCAAAAGAAGGAACAATCTATTCAATGAAAATAATAGAAAATTTTCCAAACATGAAGAATGAATTGGATAATCAAATACAAGAGGCTTACAGGACACCAAATGTACAAAATCACAACAGATCTACACCAAGACACATCATAATGAAACTACCTAGCATTCAGAATAGGGAGAGAATCTTAAAAACCACAAAAGAAAGGAATCAGATTACATATAAGGGGAAACCAATTAGGATTTCTGCAGACTTCTCAACCCAGACCTTTAAAGCTAGAAGAGCTCGGAACAACATATACCAAGCTCTGAAAGAAAATGGATGCCAATCAAGAATATTATATCCAGTGAAATTAAGTTTTAGATAAAAACTTTCCAAGATAAATAAAAATTAAAAGAATTTACAGCAAGAAAGCCTGCACTAGAGAACATTCTTGGCAAAATATCCCATAAGGAGAAAATGAAAAATAACAATGAAAACCTGCAAAGGGATGAACTACACTAAAGGAAAGGCCAATCAAAGGAGAAACCAAGTCAAGGTAAAAGCTAATAATAAACCAAAATGTCTGGGAATACAAACCATGTCTCAATAATAACCCTGAATGTGAATAACCTAAACTCAGCAATTAAAAGCCATAGACTGGCAGATTCTACTAAAAAAAAAAAAAAAAAAAAAAAGCCCAACAATATACTGTCTCCAAAAGACTCATCTCATAGAAAGAGACACTCACAGATTGAAGGTGAAAGGATGGAAAAAAATTTATCACTCACACGGACTTCATAAACAAGCAGGGGTTTCCATCCTCATATCGATAAAGTGGACTTCAAACTGAAGTTAATGAAGAAGGATAAAGAAGATCATTTCATACTGCTTAAGGGAATCATACATCAACAAGACATAACAATCTTAAATATCTATGCCCCAAACAATGGGACAGCCATGTATGTCAAACAAACCCTTCTCTACTTCAAGAATCAAAAAGACCACAACACAATAGTACTGGGTGACTTTAACACACCTCTCTCATCACTGGATAGATCTTCCAAACAAAAACTAAACAAAGAATCTACAAAACTCAATAGAACAATCAATAATCTAAACTTAAAGGACATATATAGAATATTCTACCCTTCAACAAACAAATACACTTTTTTCTCAGCAGCACATGGATCCTTCTCCAAATTAGATCATATGCTATGCCACAAAGCAAGTCATAGCAAATACAAAAAAAATAGAGATATTTTTATACCCTGCATTCTATCTGACCATAATGGAATGAAATTAATGACAGTTTAAAAAAAAGAAGCTACTCCAATACCTGGAGACTTAATAATATGCTATTGAATGATGCATGGGTAACAGAAGACATCAGGGAGGAGGAAAAAAAATTCTTAGAGGTAAATGAGAACTCTGATACAACATATCAAAATCTCTGGGACACTATGAATGCAGTGCTAAGAGGATACCAAAACCAGACAGAGATACATCAAAAAAGGAAAATTTCAGACCAATATCCCTGATGAATATAGATACAAAAATTCTCAATAAAATTCTGGCAAATCGCATACAAAAACATATTTAAAAAATAGTGCACATGATCAAGTGGGGTCCATTCCAGGGATGCAAGGTTGGTTCAACATATGGAAATCAATAAACATAATCTATCACATCAATAGACTTAAAGATAAGAATCACATGATTTTATCAATTGATGCAGAGAAAGCGTTTGGCAAAATATAGCACCCTTTTATGTTTAAAACATTAGAAAAACTTGGGATAGTAGGAACATACCTCAACATTTTTAAACCAATCAATGCTAAACCTAAGACGAACATCATCCTAAATGGAGAACAATTGGAAGCACTCCCTCTAAAAACTGGAACAAGACAGGGATGCCCTCTTTCACCACTCTTATTTGATACAATCCTTGAAACTCTAGCCAGAGCAATTAGACAGACAAAAGAAATTAAAGGGATATGAATAGGAAAAGAAGAACTCAAACTATCATTATTTGAAGATGACATGATATTATACTTGGAATATCCAGGAAATTCCACTAGAAAACTTCTAGAATTAATAAATGAATTCAGCAGAGTTGCAGGATATAAAATCAACACCCATACATCAAATGCATTTCTATACATCAGCAATGAATCCTCTGAAAGAGAAATCCGGAAAACTACTCTATTCACAATAGCCTCAAACAAACAAACAAACAAACAAAAAAAACTGAAGAATCAATCTAACAAGAGTTGTGAAAGACCTCTACAATGCAAACTACAAGAAACTGAAGAAGACCTTAGAAGATGGAAAGATCTCCCATGCTCTTGGATAGACAGAATCAATATTATTAAAATGACCATACTACCAAAAGCGCTATACAGATTCAATGCAATTCCAATTAAAATCCCAAAGGCATTCCTTATAGAAATAGAAAAGTCAATCATGAAATTTATTTGGAAAAATAAGAGACTCAGAATAGCCAAAGCAATCCTCAGTAAGAAGAGTGAAGCAGGAGTCATCGCAATACTAGACCTCAAACTATATTACAAAGCTGTAGTAACAAAAATGGCATGGTACTGGCACCAAAATAGACATGTAGACCAAAATAGACATGTAGACATGTACAGAATAGAAGACACAGAGACTAACCCACATAAATATAGTTAATTCATACTAGACAAAGGTGCCAAAAACATTTACTTGAACAAAGATAGCCTCTTCAACAAATGGTGCTGGGAAAACTGGAAATCCACATGCAGCAAAATGAAACTAAACACCTATCTCTCATCATATACAAAACTCCACTCAAAGTGGATCAAAGACCTAGGAATTAGACCAGAGACCCTGTGCCTAAATGAGGAGAAAGTAGGCCCAAATCTTCATCATGTCAGATTAGGCCCCAACTTCCTTAGCAAGACTCCAAAAGTGTAAGAAATAAAAGCAAGAATCATAAAATGGGATGGATTTAAACTAAAAAGCTTCTTCTCAGCAAAAGAAACAATCAATGAGGTGAACAGACAGCCTACATTCTGGGAGAAAATTTTTGCCACATGTACATCAGATAGAGCACTGATCTCCAAGATATATAAAGAACTCAAAAATTAACACCAAAAAAACTAACGACCCAATCAATAAATGGGCTAAGGAGCTGGACAGACACTTTTCAGAAGAAGATATACAATGGATCAACATATGAAGAAATTTTCAACATCTCTAGCAATTAGAGAAATGCAAATCAAAAATACTCTAAGATTTTATCCCACCCCAGTCAGATTGGCAGCTATCCCAAATACAAGCAACAATAAGGCTGGCGAGGATGCGGTAAAAAAGGCACGCTCAAACATTGCTGGTGGGACTGCAAATTGGTGCAACCTACCTGGAAAGCAGTATGGAGATTCCTTAAAAAACTTGGAATGTAACCACCATTTGACCCAGCCAACCCATTCCTTGGGCTATACCCTAAAGACTTAAAAACAGCATAACTATAGTAATACAGCCACTTCAATGTTTATAGCAGCACAATTCACAATTGCTAAACTGTGGAAGCAACCTAGATGCCCTTCAATAGATGAATGGGTAAAGAGACTATGGTATATATATACAATGGAATATCACTCAGCAATAAAAGAATAAAATTATGGCATTTGCAGGTAAATGGATAGAATTGGAGAATATCATGCTAAGTGAAGTAAGCCAATCTCCAAAAACCAAAGGCCAAATGTTCTCTCTGATTACTGCATACTGATACATAGGGGGTGTGGGGGTGGGAAGCATGGGAGAAATGGAGGAACTTTGGATGCCACAGAGGGATGTGGGGGAGAGGACAGGGAATGGGAGTAGCAAAAATGGTGGAATGAGATGGACATCACTACCCTAGGTACATGTATGAAGACAAAAATGATGTGACTCTATCTTGTTTGCATCCAGAGAGATGGAAAATTGAGCTCAATATATGTACTATGACTTGAAATGCACTTAAAAATAAAAAAATAAGTAAATAAAACCAGTACAGTGTGACACACCAGAAAATCACTCTGATTATTTAATCTAGGAAGTCAAATCATAAGGTATTATGATGAAAATCTTCCCTGGTAGACATGTCACCCAGATCTCATTTCCAGGAAGAACTTGCTACCCAACTACAAGAAAAGCAGTTGGGAATGCTTTGGAAGATATTGACTTCACAATAAAAATGACTTATCAATATGCTGTTGTACAAACTAATGTTGGTACAATCTAGGGGCCTGCTCCTTGAAATCACAGGACACCAAATTAGAACGATGGTGGTACCATGTCTCTCTTCATCAGGGCAACATCTCTGAGAGTCATGAATTTAAGACCCTGATAAATGAAAATTTGTTTCAAGACCTAAAGAGATATGACAATGAGATATGTGAAAAGCTCCAAAGGGAATAAAATTCCAAAGGGAATAAAATAAGATTCCAAAGGGAATAAAATAAGATTCAGACAAAATTCAAGTAGAGCATTGTACATAGGATTAATAGTTTACAATGATGGAACAAAAGAATAGATGCTGGTAAGAAAGTATTCAACAAGCCAGAATGAAGGGCAGCCATTAAAAGTAATGTTTTAGGAGATGGCTTATGATAGAGTTCAGTAAAAGGTAATCTGCTTTCAAACTCTTATTAACAATGTGAATTCCATATACCCAAATCTCCCTTCCTTTCTGTACACAACCATAATAAAACATGTTAAAAGTATTTGTAATAGATTTTTCTTTTTTTCTATGTTTTCCATAGTAAAGATGTTTTCCAACAATCAGGACAAGAAAAATTTTATATAAGAAAATTATTTATATATTTCTCTTCCTTTTGCTGATGGCAAAGCCAAAACTCATAATTTATGAGAAAAAGCAAATATGCGTGGAGATTAAACACTACATACTGGTTTTATTTTCTACCTTCTGAGTTTCCTAATGTTCTAAGATTATTGATTTGGGCCTTCTTGCTTTCAAAACTTACTTAATCCAACTTACTTTAATAAAATAAAGGAAGAGTAAGACCAAAATGAAATGATGTTGGACAAAAGAGGGTACAAATGTTGATAAGTAATGGAGTGAGAAAAATGAAAAGCCTAAAAGAAAACTTTATTAGGGAGATTGCCGCTGTTGAACCCAAATTCCAGTATAAGCCTCTTGATAGCTTATGTGACAAAGGCCCCACATTGTTGTAATTAACTAACCATTGGGAAGATATTAGCTTATCAGAAAGACTGAACATAACCTTTGAACTTTTTTCCCATTAACTAATTCATTCACCTATTTAACAAAAGCTCATTAATCATATACTACGTAGAAGGAATTACACTAGTGGCTTAGGTATAGGGTAAAAAAAGGATAGAAATGTAATTGCAAGTGAAGAAAAGGTCAATGTGAATGATGGAGAAAAATCTGGGGATACAAGCCTCATCAACTTGGTTTCTGAAGCAATGACCTGTATTGCTAATAAGGAGCATCTTCATAAGATTTGTGTTGTGCTATGAGATGTTTGAAGTCTGTTTGATATATACACTTAGATTATGAAGCTAATACAATGACATATCTGTTTACCATGACAATTGCCTGTGTCATTTTTGGCTTACATATTTTCCAATTTTCTGCCCCCTCTCTCACACAGTCTAAATTCTGTGAATCTAGGAGTTGCGAATTTGCTCATATCTTATCTCTGAAGTATAGAATGATACCTTGTTCCATAATAAGTGCTCAATAAGTATTTATTTAGATACTGGTGAACTGATTGTGAATGACTATAATCTTCTCTCTCAGGCTCAGAATTCAGCATAATACATTTAATTTGTGGTTATAGCTGCTGTTCCTTTTTAATAATATTGATTTCCATAACCACTAATGTACCTAGGACTTTGGGGATTATTTTCTATTGGCTACTCAAACTTAAAACTTGTATAGGTCATCAATATAACTGTCAATGCAAATTTTAAAAAGGCTTTATGTATTTTCATAAGAAATCCTTCCTTGCAAAAATCTCCCTTTTTGATTATAATCTGCAAATTGAATTACTTTTTGTCACTCACGGTCTCTCTCTAAACTTGTACAAATGATGTACAAGTTTTGGGATGTGAGCATAAAATATAAAAGATAATGTACATTAGTATGCATTCAGTTTTCAAATATTTTCTGAGCACAGGAGCTCTTTATCAAAAAATCTTCCATGGGAAACTCATGTCTACATTTTAAAAGCTTCTCCCTAAAAGGATAAAGAACAGATACTAGCCTCTCATTTCCTCTTATTTTCTTCTTCATTCTATCATACTCTCCTAGACCTTGATGTGCCTCCTGGAAAACTCAATGCTTCCAAGAATTAAAAACGACTGTAGTATGTAAGTTTTAATAGTTACTATGAAGCCCCTCCCTCCTTCTCTACCCACCCACCATGAGGATTGAATCCAGAAATACTCTACCACTGGGGTACATCTCAACCCTTTTTATTTTTATTTTTTTGATAATATTTTTTATATTTAATTTATTTATTTGTTCTATTTAGGCTTACATGATAACAGAGTGCAATTTGATTCATTGTACATAGACAGAGGATAACATATTAATTCTGTAGTTGTAAGTTGTATAGAATCACAACATATATGCAGTCATACATAAAGTTAGGGCTATGATGACCATCATATTCCACCACCTTTACTGTGCCCATGCCCCTCCCTCCTTACACCCCTGTGAACAGAGTTCCACCATTGTTCCCATGACCTTCCCCACATTATGGATCAGCATCCACTTATCAACGAGTACATTTGGCATTTGGTTTTCTGAGATTGGCTTACTTCACTTAGCATGATATTCTCCAACTCCATCCATTTACCTGCAAATACCATAATTTTATTCTCTTTTATTGCTGAGTAATATTCCATTGTGTATATATACCACAGTTTCTTTATCCAGTCATCTATTGAAGGGCATCTAGGTTGGTTCCACAGTTTAGCTATTGTGAGTTGAGCTGCTATAAACATTGAAGTGGCTGCATCACTGCAGTATGCTGTTTTTAAGTCTTCTGGGTATAGACTGAGGAGTGGGATAGCAGGCTCAAATGGTGGTTCTATTCCAAGTTTTCTAAGGAATCTCCATACTGTTTTCCAGATTGGTTGTACCAATTTGAAGTCCCACCAGCAATGTATGAGCGTGCCTTTTTCCCCACAACCTCGCCAACACTTATTGTTGTTTGTATTCTTGATAATTGCCATTCTGACTGGCATGAGAGGAAATCTTAGGGTAGTTTTGATTTGCATTTCTCTGATTGCTAGAGATGTTGAACATTTTTTCATATGTCTGTTGATGAATTGTATATCTTCTGAGAAGTTTCTGTTCAGCTCCTTGGCCCATTTATTTATTGAGTTGTCAGTTTTTTTGGTGTTAAGCTTTTTGAGTTCTTTATATATCCTGGAGATGAGTGCTCTATCAGATGTGTGTGTGTGGCAAAGATTTGTTCCCAGAATGTCAGCTCTCTGTTCATTTCATTGATTATTTCTTTTGCTGAGAAGAAGCTTTTTAGTTTGAATTCATCCCATTTGTGGATTCTTGATTTTACTACTTGTGCTATAGGAGTCTTGTTAAGGAAGTATGGTCCTAATGTGACATGATGAAGATTTGTGCCTATTTTTTCTTTTATTAGGCATTGGGTCTCTGGTCTGATTCCCAGGTCCTTGATCCACTTTGAGTTGAATTTTGTGCATGGTGAGAGAGAGGGTCAACCCTTTTTATTTTTTGAGACAGGGTGTTGCTAAGTTGCCCAGGCAACTGAAACTTGTGGTCTTCCTGCCTCAGCCTCCCAGCTTGCTGCAATCACAGGCATGCACCACCACACTGGGCTAAGAAATCCCTTTTAATGGGTAGATTTCATCATTATATCCCACATTGTTATCCTGTCAAGTATGTCCTGTAAAAACACAGCATGTTCTAACTCAATAACTGTTGCATGTAGAGATATGTAAAAAATAATTTCAGACTTTTAAAAGAAGCAATTGGGCTCAGCACACTAAGCAACTGGATGGCCATTCGTGGCCTGAGTTCTCAAATTGTCCTTTTGCTGATGTGTGTGACATTAGGACAATCTCTGCTTCTCCTTGTCTTGCCTGACTCATTATTGAAGTGGCACATAATTATGCTGACACATGTCAGTCTCACAGTGTTGTAGGTCCTAGCACTGATAATGCACTATACTATGTAAGTAAGTAGTGGAAAATATTCTAAGAAATACCTAAAAGTAATAACGTTTGTAGGTAAATAATAATTTGAAGGAAGATTATATGCTTCAGGGATTCATGAATATAAGAAAAAGAGACTGCTTCATTTATGTAAGATTTCACAATGAAAATAAAAATAATTTTCAATGGAAGTGCACAAAGTAGCTTGAAACCGTTAACATTTTACTATCAATTGGAGAGAGGATCAAAGTTAGAGACTTGGGCAGGAGGTATATGTGTATGGAAATTGGGATGTGTACTATATGTAATTCTAACCATTAAGTATGCATTGCTTTGAGAACCTTGAAAAGAATGAGGATGTTTTAATTTGTTGAAAGTTTGAAAAGAAAGTTCTTCATATTTTGCCTACTGAAATGTGAAGCTAATAGAAAAATGTGTATTATTATAAATCTGATGTTAGGATGTTGCTTGGATCACAGTAGTCCCCACTTGTCTTTAAGGGATTTTCCAAGACTCTTAGTAAATGCTTAAAACTACAAATACTAGTGAACCCTTTATGTCTTTTTTCACACAGACATGTATTTGATAAAGTTTAATTTATTGACTAGGAACAGTAAAAGATTAACAATAATGATTAATAAAATAGAATAGTCATAATAATATACTGAAATAAGTTTGCTGACATCACTGCTATTGCAATTTGAGGCCATTAGTTAATAAAGTAAGGATTATTTGCATGCAAGCACTGAGATACTATAATAGAGAATGTGATAACCAACATAGTTATTAATGGGCAGGTAGCATATATAGCTTGGATAGGCTGAACAAAAGGATAATTCACATCTCAGGCAGGATGGAGTAGGATGGCACCAGATTTCATTATGCTACTTAGAATGGCATACATTTTTAGACTTATTAATTGTTTATTTCTGGAATTTTCAAGTTAATATTTTTGGTCCATGGTTGAACATTGGTAGCTTAAACTGCAGATAAGGAGTTTACTGTAATACTAAATGCATCTCTTAATTCTCTACTTGAGAATGAATAGCTATCCCAGTTATAACAGAAAATACTAACAAAAATAAAAACAAAAACAAACAAACAAAACCAAAAATGGCCATTCTTTCTCCTTACAGTAATTACAGTCCGTAAGCAAAAGTTCAGTGCCTTGTTCCTCTTAGTCATATAGAGAACAATCTTAGATTGATGGCTGAATTTTCTCAGAGAAGAACGTGAACTTTGTGCAAGATCACTTCTTTTACTTCAGAATGTTTTTCTTATATTGCAAGCCCTTTGCATTTTTATCAATTCTCCTTCTGAGTGGCTCAAATCATTTCACCAAATGATCTTGCCAGATGAGGTGAGTCAATCATCTTTGGGAAATTCATTAAATTGTGAGGCCACTCGGGTACCATTTGCTCAACTGAAGTACTATTCATGCAGGCTCAAGGAGTTAATGTGCTAACTAAAGTGCTCACAAAATAGTTTATTCACCTAGAAAAATCTATCCCCAAAAGTCATTAATTCCTTTAACATGCTTGCAAAGCAAGTATATTAAAAAGATTTGAATTCTGATCTTCTGGATAAATTACAGATTATTCAAGGTGACATTTTATTGCATTAAGGGTTAGGTTTGAAAAGACACTGTAAGGCAAATCTAAAAAGATGTTGAAAGCAAGAGAGTGAGACTGAAGCCTTGACCTAGGTCAACTTAGTGTATATGTTGACTACTGGATGCAGGGATTCATTCAACCTTGGTAAAGGTTACCAAGACAGTCTTCCTGTACAGACTCTATAAGCAAGTGGGAAAATAACTTTGGGGATAAGGGTCAGTTTCCTCCTTCATGAAATGGAAAGAATATAATATATCCTCAGAAGTTGCTATATATAATAAAGAATGTAGGTATTAGCTAGAATCAGATATTTCTAAACTTGAATCCATATTCTATACACATCTTGGTTCAATATGACCATGGGCAATTAACACCTAAGTGTGAGTTTCCTTATCTTCAAAATTGTTTATAACATTACTTAGTTGAAATGATTGTGTGGATTAGACGTGCTAGTACAAAAAGTTCTTAACATTGTGCCTGACACACAAGAAGCTACCTAAGTATTACAGAAAATTACACATAAATATGAACCACATATATATGCATGTATATGCATGTATGCATACACATATACATAACTTGTCAGTCATGATGAACTGCTATTACTCCTCTAACACTTGACAAATTATCAATGGGACTTATATGAACATACTTATAACAAACGCCAAAAGATAAAAATGTTATACAAAATGAAACATTAGTAATATGGGAAAAAAAAAGCTATGGTATTAAATGCACCTCAGTTATTTCTAATGCCCTATGAATTGGGATCAAAATAAAAAATCACCAGCCATTTCTCTACCAAGGTTTACACATGAGCTTCAACCCTTTATAAGATAATTGCAATTATATTCCCCCATAAAACAATGAAATATTTGTTAATGGGTCAATAATGAGCAGTATTCTGATATAAAAATGGAAGGGAAATCGTTTTTAGGGTAAATAATCCCTACATGATCCCCAATGAGCCCTAATTTCCCAGATCTTGGGGTCTACAACTTTATCGAATTTCCTTCCCTTGACTGTGGGTATAAACTATGACTTTATTGCTTGCCAACAAAATATGGCAAAGATAAAGGGATTTGGGCAATAGAGTTAAGAAAGTCCTAGATCAGTTGATTTTTAATTAATCCGAAGGGAGATCATCTTGGGTAGACATGAATTAATCAATTGGAAACTCTCAAATTAGAACTAGGCTCCTACTGGGGTCAGAGACTGCATTGTTAGGTTTGAAGAATCCAGCTGCCACGTGAGAGGACCTGTGGAAGGGCCACGTGACAGGGAACAAGATGCAGTTTCTAGAAGCTACAGCAGTTCTAGCCAAGGCTAGAGGAAAAAAAGGGGTGAGCCTTTAGCCTTACAGCCACAAGGTAATGAATCCTGCCTACAACCAAAACAGAGATTGGAAACAGATCTTTTCTTGGTTGAGCCTCTGATGGATGACACTGCTACTCCAGCCAACACCTGCACCACAGTGTGACAAGGCCCTATAGGAGAGAACAAAGCTGAATTGCTCCTAGACTTCAGAACAACAGAAACTGTGAGAGAACAAATGTGTGTGGTCTTAAGCCACTGTTTGTGGTCTTTTATTATACAACGTAGAAAACAAATACACTCCTCTCAACAGAACCTTTTGAATTCAAGGTACAGAAAGATAAAACAATGCGATCATAAATGGTGGTGTTCTTTTGTGCATATGAACATTTGCTTCCTGTTGCAGGTATGAGTCTTTCCAGTATGAGACAGCTGATAAACTGAGATGGGAGTCTCTTCTCTGAAATTTCCTAAGCAGAGAAATAATCCATTTGAGATAAGGCTATGGAGTATTCAAGTGTTTTATATGTACCAGGCTCAATAACTTTATGATTGAGAAAAGTTGCTACTACTAGGTTTGGAACAAGTATTCTTTACAGGTTAGTTTAAAATTTTTTTTATTAATCACTCAATATTAGCAAAAAGAAGAACAAATGAGGGGAGAAAGATAAATTTAGGTACATCTAAAAGTATGTTAGAAATTATATCCAAAGACATTACTATAAAAAGAAAATAAGATATCTGCAGGCATTGTGATTAGGTAATTGGAGAGAAAAGGTAGAAAGTGCTTGGGGACATCACAGCCTTTTGCAGGCTGATAGAAATGGAATGGAAGTTGGTGCAGTGAAAAGGGAAAAAATGATTTCTTGTAGGTTTGTGGTAATTAAAGAGGCACAGCTAGAGTGTCAAATGTATCTAGAGTCTTAACTTCTGGGGTACAATTTTGGACCACTTTTAAATCTATAGGATAAAGTATAATCCTATGATAGATTAGAGTTAAAGGGAGTTCAAGGGTCCTGTAGTCTCATTCATTCTTTTGCTTGTGAGAAACCTAAGGACAAAAGCTGGTAGATGACTTCTCTGTTGTAATTCATCAAGTTATGAGACCTAAGCATGGAACAGAGTATTCAAATTCTCAGTTAAATATTCTGCGAGCCCTTGTTTAATAAGCAGATGTCAACTGGTAAACAGGAATAGGAATATCTCACAAGGTACTTTAAGCATGATCTATTCCAAGAGTTGAATGCTCTCTTATAGAATGGGAAAACCAAAAGCCTCAGGGGTTATATAACAGAAGTCCCATCCCCAGACATAAAACAAAGAGTTTGCCAAATGAGTCAGATGGAATGTGGGCCTCTGTCTCACTTTTCCATTCTATCCCATTCTGATATCTCTCCCCACACCAAGCTCCACAGGAATGTTTATCTGGAAGACCACTGATTTCTCCTGCTCCATCTGTGAAGCTGCTATGACACTGTAACGTCCTTTAGCTCATCTTCTTTCCTTTACCTCACAGATCAGAATTGACCTGTCTCCTATTCTGGTCCTTCTGAACTTTTTATCAAGTCATTACTTTCTCATCTCTGATAAAGTCCTTCTAAAGTATGAAAGGATTATCATTATACCTCTTAGACATATGAACATTTTAAAAGCAATCATAAACTTTCCATGTCTCCATTTCCTGAAATAATTTCCAATATTAGACATTTTACATGGATGGGAAAGGGTTCCTGGAGAAAGAATGTGAAGTTTTTGGATAACACCATAAAACCACTTAGAAATTTAGACAGACCTAGTTGCAAGGAAGTTCTTTCAAAATATAAACCAGAAGTAAACTGAGTAGATGGTAATAAAATCCTTTTAAAAAGTCAAATATCTTATAAGTCAGAGGGGAAGATAGTTTTTGGACCTTTATATTTTCATTGTAGAACCTGACTTGAATCTAAAGCTTCTAGACTGGCAGTGGAAAATCCCAGGGTATGTGTTGTTTAAACTGTTTTGTTGGTCCCCCACTATTTTTAATGATATTTTTTTCCTTACTTGAACAACCCAGAGGCTGAGCAAATGCAACCTAAATCCTATGGTTCTTTTTAAACTCAGCTCGATTCTCACCTCTCTCTCTCTGCTTCTTCCCACCCCCCACTCAGTTGCCATGTTCAACAACACTTCAAAGGTGTGGCTGGCTTCATTTCTGTGCTGAGATTCTGTTTAAAGAAGAAGCTAAATTGGAATCAGTTTATCACCCTTGGCTAGGATTTTTAACAAAATTTAAAACCAGAGAGAACCCCCAGCCACATCTAAAATGATACTGAGTATATCAGCTGGGTCCTTGATCTTCAAAGGAAGTCATATCCTTGGATGAAGCTCCCTGTCACTGCTAGTCTTGCATCTTAAGCCTTCTGACTCACAGCTTCGTGGATACTCAGGGCACTTTTGGTATCTTTATTTTCTTTTTCTTTAAAAAGGAAGAGATAAGTGAAGCATGTTGTATGCATTTTTCTTTACATGATGATGGTTTATTCAAATTAAAGAAGATGGAGAAAATGTTAAAATTAATCTTCTCTAATGTATTTAAAATTGGATCAACAGATTTAGAACCAATAGCATAAACACTAACCACCAAATAATCTGGAGGGGAAGAGAAAGCACAAACTATCACAGAGCTCCTTCACCTAATTGGCTGTGTTATGAAAGATGCAGCCAGTTGAAAGTAGAATCATTATCTTTAAACAGTAGAAGTCCCTTTCCATATCTTCTTACTTTTATCTCTACTTTCAAGCTTTATATAACTTGTACTTTACATTTAACAAATGGCTTTATATGCCCTATAGTCAGTGGCTTGAATAGAGTATTTCACCCTCTGGAAGGATCATGATGTATTTTAAAGGATTTTCCACTTGGGATGAATGTTGAATGATAGATAAGTTTTCCCCATAGAGTAGGAATGGTAAACTCTAGCAAGGATAGTAGCATAAAGCAATGAAAGATGAGATGAAATAGCCAGGCATATTTGTGAAACTGCATGCTTTTCAAATAGCTAGTGTGTAGAACAGAGGCAGAGGTAATCCACCATGATCTAATTACTTGCTTCAGATTAACTGAGTGAGCATAAGAAATGACCACTAGTGAGGCCAACAAATGGAAAAGAGAGACCCAGGGACCATGGAGGGTGGTTTGACTGGGTAATAGGCAGAAGGCAAAGTGGCTAAGGGGATAGTAAACACCAAAGCCAGGAGGGAATTAAAAAATGAATCAGGTTGAAGCAGATGATGGCAGGATATAAGGACACAGTGAACAATGATGTCAGTACTTAGGAGTGTGAGAAAGAGAAATGAAGTACTAAATAGCTGCCATTTTAAGAAATTAGACTTGGAAACACAGAAATTGAACTAGGGTGATACGTTTAGAGTCTAACAAATGAAACATGAGAAAGTCCTTCAAATGTGCATTTGCTAGACTACATGATTCATGGAAAGACAATGTGAGCCCTGAAACACATAGATAGCTTATCTGTTCTTGTGTACTTGTGGGAACTTTGGAAGTTATCCATACCTCTGCAGGTATAAAATGAATAATAACACAACCTATTCTGTACAGTGAATTTTATTTAAATTGAAATAAACATCTAGCATAATTTTTGGAACAAATTAGGTAAATGATAAATTTTAATTTTTTTCTTTGTAGCAAATCCTCTTGAGATACATTTTCATTCTGCAAATTTTACAAAAAAGTAGAACAAGATTCAATATGATGGGCAGAAATATATAAATGCCACAAGAGAAAAAAAAGAGACTGAATTGAAGATAAAAAATTGAAGAAAAAAAAGGGACTGAATTGAAGATAAAGCCAATTATGATCAATCATTAGATAATATCTTTAATCCCTAGGACATGTAAAAGAGACATGAACAGGCAAAGTGTTTCTTGATAATTAGGGCCTATGGTTCTTGTAGGCTAATAAATACAAAAAAAGTTTATATTAACTTATCCTCCTATCTTTATGATGTTGTGCAATTTAGGCAATGATTTCAACCACTAAGATATTGCACTAAAATGCTTTACAATATATTTTGCAGAGTTTAATCTGTAAATTAATTGGTAGAACAGTTTTATTTCAATGTCATTAAATTAAATCTAGCTTTATTAATTTGTATTCCCAGTATTATGAATTTGTGATGTGAGATGCTGTAAATAAAGAATGTCTACGATCCACCCCATTCCCTCAAAGATCCCATATTTTAGTAACTCACTCCCATTCATGTGAATTTTTATCTTCACAAACTCATAGGATATAGTAACTTTATACACCACTATGGATCATGGAGCATAAAAGGTACAGTTAACAAAGAGGGATGGAATGTCCTAGTAGTTTACATCATTTCTTCAAACCTGTCAATGTCCTTTTTCATTAGAAGTTTATCCTGTCTTGAAATATATAAAGTGTCAAAAATAAGATAGAATGTTGATTTCCAGAATCAATTACTTATTTTCAGTGTAAGATATTATTTTACTAGGCCCCAAATAGCCTAGTATCCAGAAAATCTTGCTGCAGAACAACTTATAGCCTTTGAGGACGGGTGTTATTTCTTGCTCTGGTTTCTCAAGAGCAGGACTAGACTTCCCAAGGTAGCTTGATAAACTTTTCCAGTAATCCTTCTCCAAGGCTAATAGGCAGAATGATAAACCTCTCTTTCATCACTAAATGTGTATTTCTCCTCTTGGCAAACATCCTGTGCTTCTTATTTTTACTCTCTCATTTCCTACTTCCAAATCGATGTCTAATGATGTTACTTCTTAAATGTTTCTTGAATCTATTTGCCTTCTATCTCTACTCTCTCTGACCTACGTCATACCCTTATTTATCAAGCAAAGCAAACTTTCCTCCCTCTGTCCTGCTTTATTGGCAAAATGATCATTCAAACAAGAAACTCTGACATGGAGCTCATTTGCAAAATGGTTTCAGTGGAGCCTTATTGCCCACAAGATAAAATTCAAGTTTTTGTTTAGAATAAAATGTCTTCTATAACTGACCCCTGCCTGTATCTTGCCCTTTCTTCATGGCCACATCCTGTTTCATACTTTAACCGTAACAATGAAAAACTGCAGGCCCCCTGCCGTTTCACTCTGCTCTGCTTGAAAATTCTGCTTGAAATATCCTCTTCCTAACTCTCACTTCTTCACTATCTCCTACTCATACGTCAAGGATAAATTCATGTGACATTTCTTCCAGGAAGCATTCCCTGAAAATCTTCCTTGAGGCAGAGTCAGGTCCTATTCTTCTGAACTTCGATAACTCTCTGTGTATCCTTTTAAAACCACACTTATTATTGAATTTACCTATATAGGCTAATAGCTTTTAAGGAAAAAAAAATGCCTTTAGTATTCATGTCATTTACTTCAATTGTGCCTGAAACACAATCATCAATAAAGATTTCATGAAACATTTCAATTTTACATTTTTATCTAAAATCTGTGCAATAGATCCACATATTTAGTTGCCATTTCTCTATGAATGCTACTCTTCTCTGCTCTGTTTTACTAGATAAATCTAACTAACTTAACTCAGATACATGTGTTTTATAAAATTTGGTGTTAGCTTACTAAGCTTTATAGATTTGGTCATTTATAATTATTCTGTTTTCTTATTCTTACTTATTAATATAGTTTATTTGGGAACTTAACCCCAGAGTTATCAGGGGTTTTTCTGCAGCCTGTGGAGAGAAACTCAACATCATTCAGAATCTAAGTTAATTACAGTCTCTGTTGTAATTACAAACATGCTATGCATTTTATTAACTCCTTCAAAGAATCTTAACTATATGAAAAAAGTAAAACTTGTTCATGTAATAATTACACTAATGTAATCTTGCTCATTATATCTGCCCAACCCTGGCCTCTAATGGCTAAAATCTTTGCTTCAAAATCATCAGGAACCTCATATTAGCTGCTTTGCTGTTGAGTTAGCTCTCTTGAAATTGTTGCTGAACATGAACTTAAATGCAAAAGCATATGAATAAATTCATAGTATAAAACTTTCTCAATTTCAATGATGTATTGGCTTTCTAAGCTCAGTGTATAGCCTGTACCAATTACTTCTCATATCCCTAGCAGACCTTTTATGGAGCACAGAAATATGGGGAGTATGAATAAATATTGGCTAATAGTTTTTAGTTTTTTTGTACACAATGATTTTGATCATATGAATAAATATCAAGGAAACTTCATTTGAAATTCAATGTTCTGGTTTCTCTAGCAACTTAATCAAAATATATTAAGGTAACCGATGCTTGTGGTTAGATCCCATGAGAAATTCCTTGAATGACAGAATAAGTAACTGAACCTTTTTTTTTTTTGTACTGAGGATTGAACTCAGGGGTGTTGATTGAACTCAAGCTCATTGACCACTGAGTCCAATCGCAATCCTTATTTTCGTGTTTTTAAATTTAGAGACGGTCTCACTGAGTTGCTTAGCGCTTCACCATTGCTGAGGCTGGCTTTGAACTCAAGATTCTTCTGTCTCAGCCTCCTAAAATGCTGGGAGTAACTGAACCTTTTTAAGAGTGAGCATAGAGACATGTTGGAGAACTCTCTTAATACTGCTTTCTCACACACAGAATGAAAGCATGTTTGAAAGTATTCTTGTTTAACCAATACTTCTTCAAGGAAAAGCATAAAAAACTATGACTCCAATCATTTAGGTAAGTAGAATAATTTTTTATCTATTCCTTCCATATGAAGAATTTCCCTTTCATTTAAGATGACCATAGACAACAGAAGTGCCATTAACATTTTTGGCAACAATAATTTATTTCAGTTTAGAGCTGATTTGTTTGGCTTCAATTTTTATTCCAATCTTTCCTATGGGATAAAAATCTTAGGCATATTCTGCTAGTTATTTAATATTTTCCAAGCGCTCCCTCTCTCAAAAATGGTTAATACAATGTAACAAGAGGTTTCCTTGTTAGATGCTCAACAAAATAGAAGGCAAAACTATTGCAAGGCAGGCAAAAAAAGACAAAAATGTAGTTGGTTGTTAAATTCTCAGGGAGACAGTGATTTTATCCCTAACCCTGTGGCCTTCATCTGCAGACCTAATTATAATCAACTCAGAAAAAATAACTCCCAGGCCTCATAACAATGCACATTTTAATATTAGCCTCAGTGAAGAGAGAAAGACAAGGTAAATGCAAACAGGATATAAGATTTTAAGGAGGCAAGTTAAGAATTCTAGCCAGCTTGTGCATTAGAAGAACAAATATGTTCTCTAGAAACCATATAATTCATGTAGAATTCTGATGGATGGAAAAATAGAATAAATAATCCCCACTGATAACAATGGCAGCTATTAGATGGCTTGCTTAGTTGAAGTGCTGTGATCTGGGATTTGGCATGCCATGTTCCTCTGCTGCATAGATATGGGATGCTGATGTTTCTTTGAGTAACACTGGAAGCAGATGGGCAAACTCTGAAGGTAATAGCTGCCCACTGTATTATTTATCGTTACTTACCATATATTTCAATTCAGTAGACATATGCCTCTTGTACTCAAGCAAAGGATCTGAAATCCCCAAAGGACACCTAAAACCAAACAGATAAACAAAAGTTGGAATGTGTATTATGTTTGCTTTTAAAGGGTTGACATATATGAATGAAAAATATTCAGGCTAACCTATGTTTTTCATGCCTACAGATACTTAAGAGATACTTAGTGCTCTGTTGATCACCTTTGCCATTTATTACAGAAAAATTGTGTTCTATACTAAAAATTTAGGAAGTAGTAATCTCTTATAATCTACTAATAAGTGGTAACCTTTAAAAAAGTTTTTGAAATATAGCATATAAATGGGAAAAAAACTTATGAAACATAAGCAGGTTTCCTATGTCAAGCTGACTGAGAAATAAAACTGTCCCAGGTTACAGATGGACATGCATAATCTACTGTACCATTGGAAAGTGGCTGCCTGCAGCACTACAGCCCTGCACTGGGACTGGCCTGAAGACAATAAAAAAGTGAATTTCTCCCTGTAGGCAGGAATTTGAGCCATGCCTCTAGAAGCTCATTCTAGGCAGGAAGAGAGGTAGCTAGAGGCAAAAACCTGTACTGATTTGTAAGAGTTCAGCTGGATGGTTAGGGACTTGGAAAGAACATGATTAGAAAGGCATGTGGATAGACCTTGCTAAAGAGCATGGAGTGTGAAGATGTTTATGGTCTGTAAATTTCAACAGACATTGTTCTATAAATGAGAATTTTCATAATCAAGGAAATCAGTTCTTGGTGGGGGGGGGGGTCAATTTCCTTCCCCAGATACTCCCACCTTTCACCAATTAGCTTGTAAAACAAAGCTGCCACTAAAACCCCATAATTGCACAATGCCCCAGGGTATTTGTAATACATCATAGAAAAGGCAGGTCTTCCACTTTTTTGAAGTAGACAATTATTCTATATATAGATTCGTCTTTCTAACACTTATTCCACCCATAGAGTTACAAAATGTCCTATTCCATTATAATTTTTCCTAGAAGCATCCCTTCTATCGAAGCATCCCCTTTCACAGCAAATAAATTATGGCTACAGAGCTGTGCTCATGGATCTCATTGATCTCATCCTGTCTCCTATCTTCAAGAAACAACCGGAAAAACAGAATTGTGGAATTGTTTGACAACTCAGATACAGTGATAACTAGCCCAAAACCTTGTTGGGCTTGGGCAATGTTGACAGGAGATCATATGGTCTCTAAATCAGAGTCCAAAGTATGCTGTTACTTTTCTCATAATTTGTATTTTTGGATCTTGGAAACAAGGAGTAGAAATATAATCGATCCTGTTAGCATCCTGGCCTGAGGACAATAGAAAATTGAAATTCTCCCTGTAGGCAAGATTACTACCAGAATTTTTTTCTTTCTCTATCAGTATTTAAATAATCTTAGAAAAAAAGATTCCCCATCAGGGGACACACAATGATTCCATTAAACTAGAAGTTAAAACTTTCAGTGGATATTCAATTTATTACACATTCCTGACTTTGCACTTTCCTACATTCTAGAAAGAGAGAAAGAAAATGAGAGAAAGAAGGAAGGAAGAAAGGAAGGAAGGAAGGAAGGGAGGAAAGAAGGGAGAGAGGGAGGGAGGGAGGGAGGGAGGGGAGAGAGAGAGAGAGAAAGAAAGAGAGAAAGAAAGAAAGAAAAAGAAAATACAGAAAAAAAGTCAGTTTCTTCAAACAATACACTTTTTCCCTTAATAATACTAATGACAAACTATTAAAACCAGTATGGAGGGTGACTAGATGTAAACACCAATATAAATACTACTTTTTGGCATATGAGTACATTCAGATAAACCAATTGAAAATCCATTTTCATGTAGAGAAGTAAACAAGTTTTCAAGTGTCAGTCTTCCCAAATGATTCCAAAAATGCTACCACAAACTCATAAAAATATTAGCAATATTTTCTGTGAGTCTTGAAAGTTAAATTCTAAAATTCATATGTATTTTCACATCTATAATCATACAAAATGATCAAGGACATTCTGAAAAATAACAAAGAAATTTCCTTTGCCTTGGTAGACATTAAAACTCATTATGAAGTTATTGTATATATCCAAAATTGGGCTGCTGATTTCTCACCAGTGGTCTCCTCCTTCAAGATCATATCACAATTCACCCAGGTGGTTGATCAAATACTTTTGGAGTTATTCTTAACTTCTCACTATCACATCCATTACCAAACACATTAGCAAAATCTGTGATTCTTCCCTATGAGTGTATTACAAATTTTAAGGTTGACCTCCCTTCCACAATTTATACCACAGTCTGATCAATACTACTGTGGTCTAGTCTACCTAGCTTGCCTGGCTCAATAGCCTCCTATTGGTCTCCATATTTCCAGTGTCTTCACCCAACTGCCAGCATGAACCTTTTGCTATATGCCAGATCATGTCTGTCTCCACTCAAAATGCTTCCATCGCTGTCTACCACACTTGGAATGACACAAAAGCCCTTACTCTAATCACAGACGTAGTGCGTAATGTGATTTTTGATGCTCTTTGATGTCTACTTTGCTTTACTTCTTGGTCACTTAGCTGCAGCCATATTGGCTTTCTTTCTCCCTCTTAAAAATAACAAATACTGCTCTTCCTCAGGGGCTTTGCTCTGGTGTCTCTCTTCACAGAATGCTTTTCCAATATGTATTCACCACATTTCCTTCCATGACTGTGTACAGTTCCATTTTTAAGCACTGGTTCTGCAGAGAAGCCTTTTCTTAACACTATATCTGAAACTGAACACCTCCCACCATGAAATCCATTGTTCCACTTTATAAAATTTCTCACAAGCTCTCAACCAATAACTGAAGGCAATTTATATATAGATTCCACAGCTTCCTCACTCCTTGGCAAGAAAGTAAGATAACTTAAAGAAATGAGTTTTACACTGCTTCCCCAAAGTATCTCCAAGGGAATCAATCCCCATCACCCACAGCTTGATAGCAGATAGTTTGTCTATCTTCCTTTCTCTTTTCTATTGCTCTATTGGTGTTGTCTTCATCTTCTAGATAAATATAAGCATGTGAAGCCTGATATGAAAGTATATGTGATCTAAGACTAAGAAAAATAGAAAAAAATTAAATCTACCAAATTTGACATCTATGAGAAGACTGAACTGATGCATGATTGATGGAAAAAGAGAAAACATTTGTCCCAGAACCATGAAATTGAAGAAGATATCTTTATAAATACTGTAGACAGTAAAAAGATAATGCAATAATATAAGAAACTTTATAATAGTAAATTTGTTACCATAGATACAGTGGACAATTTCCTAAAAAATAAACTGATTAGTAGTAATATAGGAAGAAGTATAAATCTGAATAGTTTGGTACAAGTCAAAGTGATTGAGTGCATAAATAAAAATCCTTCCCAAAGATACTTTAGGTACAATTGGCTTCAGCAAGAAATCTCATATATAGTTTTAAAAATATTTACAACTGTTTCAGAAAATACAGAAAAAATACATTTCCAATGCATAATCTTGATGAAAACCCTGACTAGGGCATTGCCAGAAAACAAAAACAAAACAAAACAAAAAAACAGGTGAATCACTCTCATAAATATAGTTCAAATATATTTTGATATATATATATCAGGCAAAACTTCTACATAAATAAATTAGCTAATTGAATCCAGTGATATATAAATAGTCTGATGTAACAAATGAAATTATTTTCTTCAGGAATGCAAGGCTAGTTTAATATTTAAAAATCTATCAATATAAATTACCATATTAAAAATATAAGGGGAAAAGTCAATTACTGCAAAAGAGGAAGAATAGCAGTGGTTTGATGGCAAAACACAGTTTAGTCAATGTATTCTATATTACTTAGGCTATGAAACATTGCAACCCATGTCCCAAGGACTTCAAATAGGTAAAAGAGATTCCCCCCCCAAAAAGACCACATGAGTTTAAGCAATGTATCTAATATTTGTAACCTTAAGCAAGTTGTTTTGTTTCTTAGTTCCCCACACTATAAAATTGTAATCCATAAAATTTGCCTTGACTTTTGATTTTATAGCACATTGTTGTACGTATCCTAATTTTATAAAAAAAATGTGCTGACTTTTAAAGTATATTCCTCCATATATCTTTGGTGTTTTTATCTAATTTTTAATAAGACATCAATTATATGCATAGAGACTGATAACAAATACAAAATTATTATATGGAGAATAGTGTTAGGTATAAATATAATGCCTCATTTCTGAAGATGCTATGAATGCTGAAGGTTTCAACCAGAATTTTAAATTCTGTAAAAAAGCTCACCTTTATTAGTGTCTTAAATTTCTTCCTTTGTCAGCTGAAAAAATGCTAGAGGAATTCAGCTGGAAATGAGTGAGCATAAATACCATGTATTTTACAAAGTCTGATTTACTCTCCTTTGTGTTTGATATAATAAATCTAGGGGGAGTAATCTATTGTAGTATTTTAAAATACCATGTAACCCAGACAATGAAACTTTCTATAGGTACAGTCTGAAAGAAAAAGACTTTAGAATTTTTTTTGTTTTAAACATTGAGATTTATGCATAACATAAATCTTATTAATAAATCTGATATTCTTCTTTGCATAACTTTTAAGCTTGTTGAACTGTGTGTTTGATCAGGAAATGTAAACATAACCCAGCACCCTTCACCAGGCAGCATTGTCTCCTTGTGTCTGTCAGCATTCTAGCTGTCACTACACATCATTCATCTAGTGACGTGCCATCTTCCCTTTCAGCCTGGCAACTTTGTAGAAATGGTGGGTTATTAATCTTGCTTTTACTACTTTTAATTCCAAATTTGGCATAGAATGAATATCAATGAGTGAATTTCAATGAATAAATGAAAGATGATTTTTTCCACTTTTCCAAAATACTGCACTAAGATGTTCTTTCTTTTCCAATGCAATCTGATCATAATCCAGATCTCTAAATCTTTAGAAATGCATCCCACAAAACATTGCTGTATCCTCCTCTCTTAACAAGAAAAGCAACAGAAGCAAAATCAAGAACACTGGAAAAACTTTGTTTTCTTTAGATTTTGGAATGTGTTCTATCAAGAATGTCAAGAAAATTTTTAAAATTGATAAATCATTTATGTGATCAATTTTGCAACTTTGAAGAATTCAAGTAGTGAATGATAAATATTCAGAGTTCAACTGAGGTTGTTACACTTATTTCAAATGTAAACAGTCTAAATGGTAGGTGAAAACAGAAAATCTAGTTGGGAACCATCATGAATATTTTGGAAATGATGAATAAAACAACCAGGAGAAGAGTAAGCACATAGAAAATCATTAATAATTAAGTTGCAAAGGTAACCTGCATCATTTTTTGAATCTTGTTATAGAAAATGACAAACCACAAAAATTTTTTTTGAGCAGGAAAATGGTGCATATCAAGCTGTACTGAATAACATTAATTGAGAGACTAGGTAGAATACATAAAGTACAAAGAAACCGAGAGCTGAGTGAGATATATTTCATTTGAGCCATATAATGATACTGAATTTCCTTAGAATGATGGATGTTACAGTAATAATTAAAATTACAATGAAATAATCAGTGTAGGAGCAAGTAAATTTGGTTATATTTAACCAATGAGGTACAAATAAAATAGATATATATCTAATTATAGGTGTATTGAAATAAGTAGGTAAAAGCATTATAAAATATTCCTTAATGATTTAATACATAATTTAACAAACTTTATACTTTGGTATGATAAGTATTGTTTTTACTATGTATATTACTTACCAGGAGATGTAGTCATTTCTGTTTTCCCTTTAGAGCTTTTCAATAAAAATTTATCTTTATTTTATTAGTGATGTATCCAGATGTGCTATAGACCTTGAATGTCTCTAGTTTCTGCCAGCATCAATCATGGTCTTTTTCTTTACTTAGTTGCTATAAAGAAGAAAACATTGGGGAAAAAGGAAAGCTTTGTCAGTCTGCTGGCTTTTAGAGTTGCTCAACCTAGGAGATTATTTCCAGTGTTCTTCTCTCTTGTAGCCTACTTTTGAAGTAATTTCCCTAAAGATTCCCTCTTTTTTTGAGCTTTGCATACCATTTCCTTTCCTGTCTTCCTTTCTGTGTGCCAAAGCATCCTCTGGTCTTCAAAACAGCTGTAACACCTTAATATATACAAAGATGGTGTATGCATTTGTAGTATGCTACAAATACAAATTGAAGTAAAAAAAGAAAAAGAAAAAGAAAAGAAAACAAGCAAATCATTGTAGAAGAGACCTTGTTCCTGTAATCATCCTAAACTGTGCACCTGAAAGTTAGTATAAGTTTTAGCTGCATCCATAATATCAGCAATTTATCCTTTTCTGTTTTATTCTCCATTGTCTTTTGAAAAATAAGAAAGGTTCTGTTGTTGGACACATGATGCCCAATGAGACCTGGTTATTGGAAGTCTGGCTCCTGGAGGGAGGGGTAAGTGCTGAGGCAGATTGAGCTCTGGCCACCCCACCTCTACCTCAATTTTCAAGTTTGCCTAAGGATATAATGCTTTAGTGATTACAGTAGTCCACATTATCCACAATTTCACTTCCCACATTTCAGTTACCCACCCTCAACCTTCACCAGAAAATAGTACATAGAAAATTTCATAATTAATAAATTTTAAATAACATTTATTACTATATATTATTAAAATTGTTCTATTTTGTTATTAGCTATTGCTATTAATCTATTACTATGCCTAATTTATACATTAAACTTTACTCAAAGATGCATGCTAACAAGAAAAAACATAGTAGACATAGTATAGATAGAGTTTGGTACTATCTGTGGTTTTAGGCATCCACTGGAAGTCTTGGAAAATATCACTTGCTGATAAGGGGGAACTACTGTATAGCTAAATTTATAGTTAATTTTTTTGTAAATTTTGAGAAAATATATACAAAATATACTCCTAACAGCTCTCTGTTAATATAGTGGTGAAGGCTTAGCAAAAGGAAAAGCCTTTTTGACCTCTTTGTGATACCGTCTTTGTCTTGTGTCATTTACCTGGTTGTCTGCTGTCCCTTTAGTTTCTCTGGCCCGTGATGAATCACAACGCAACCTGGTCTGTGCTAGAACAACTGTCTCTGAATATTAGAGCAATTACACTTAAAGTCTAGCTCTGTCTGCAATTTAGCAAAGTTTCCTCTGTATGTATAATTTTTAACCAAATATATCTCTAGAATTTTATCTATTCTGTTGCAATTTTCCCATCGGACAGATACTGACTTAACCCTTTAGTGACTACTTATAATTTGAAAGTTACTTTTTTTGACCTCCACTGTTTTACTTTTTCTTACAATAGTAGCAAATTTTTAGTAACATGGGTGAGTTTTCACAATAAAAAACAATTGCTTTGTTGAGTACTACTTGATAATTTCATCCCCAAGTGCAGAAATAATTGATTGTCTGATTACTCCTGTGCTCTTAATTCTTTACTAGATTATAAACTCTTTCAGAATAGGATGTGAACCTTCCTACATATCCTTGGAAGTTAAAGCAGTGCCTAGCAAGTAAAAGATGTTTCCAACAAAGGCTTGTTGAGTCAGAATGACTATCACCACTATGTAGTTTCTCCACTTTATGGGCATTCCAGTCACCCAGTTTGAAGACAATTGGATCACATAACCTTTTTGGATTTTTTTTCACATTGTCTGATTCCATGATGACTTGTATACCTTAATCACCAATATTCATAGAGATATTCTGTTCAACTTGAGCTCAGAACACTGAGCTGATTCAAAATATTCTTTCTGAATTATGACAGTTGTTCCTTTTGCTTCAGAAGGACCTTTTGGGCAACTATATACAGTTTTTTGGATATGGTCTTAAATGCCTCTACTGGCTAATCATAAGAATCATAAGTGATTTTTGTTTTCAAAACTAATGGTTTCAGAATCACTAATAGATTGATTATAGTTAGGAGATGATGGCGTTTTTCATGAGAATGGACTCTTGAATAGCCATGGTTGGCCAGTTTGGTGTTTACAATTCATGACATTTCCAGAGAGACAAATCTTTGTTTACCCACTGTCCGGGATGGTTTCTGTAGACGAGGTAAACATCACCTGTGGCTCAGCAGCAGGTGCACACCACGTACCATGCCTGAGTTACCACTAGTAGATGATCATTGATTACGCTTTAAGTTTTTTCAAGGTCAAGGAAAAGTCTGGCTGGGATTATACAGCAGATAGCAAACTATAGCCTTAGCAGAAAGGTCTTTTAATGCCTTTTCTTGCTTTGGCAATGATGTACTATATGCTCCAGGCTTACTGTGTCTCTTTAGCAGGTCATATATTTTCTTTTATGCTCAGCTGAGTACAGCTAAGATCAATTTTTAAATCATATTGCCATATTATCCATCTCCACCATTCGAGACTAGGTGGATAATTGTTTGCTATTTTTAAAAAAAGCCTTTCAGTTATACAACTTGGGAGGGAAGGGGAGGTAGGACACACTTAATTCCCCTGAAGTGCTGGGTTATAAATTAAAATTAAACCAAACCATGTGTGTAAAATCTTCATACTCTAGAGAAAAGAGCTATTTGTATTTATAGGGCATGTAAAAGAAGAAAAGCAAAGAAAAAGAATAACAGTAAAGAATGACTATGGAACAATTAACTCTGGAGAAATAACCAGTTTTACTATTTTAACTCAAACACTAAAATTATTGACAGGAACCATTTCAGACATAAGGAAAGAACATAATGAGAAAAATACTTTTTCTTCTTATTGCTCTTATTAATTTTTCCTTTTTTAGAGATTATGTTTTTATTTGTAAAGCTACTATGATTTGGATGTGGTTTGTCCCCAAGGGTTCATGTACTGAAGGTTTGGTCCTCAGTGTGGGGATATTGGGAGGTGGGAGAACTTTCAACAGGTGGACCTAGAGTAAAGTATTCAGATCATTGGGCAGTGCAGACAAAAGGCATTAATGCTGGGCTTGAGTGAATTCTTACAAGACTGAGTTGTTATGAAACAGCAAGCCTGACCCCTAATTCTGTCTGGTTTCCTGTTTCCCTTCTGCATACAGCTGCTTCCCTTTCTTCTCCTCTGCCATGTTGTAATCAAGGGTTTCCTCAAAAGAGGCCAGATGGTGCTAGCTGAATTTGGAATTTTAGCTTCCAAAACTGTGGATTAAATAAACATCTTTTCTTTGTAAAGTTTCCAGCTTCAGGTATTTTGTTAGAGTAACAAAATATAGACTAATACCAAAGAATAAACTGAAGTAAACTGAGTGAAGGGTACTTTTCTTACTATTTTTGCAACTGCAAGTGAACGTACAATTGTTTTCAAAGTAAAAAGTTAATAACATAAGAATCACATTTGTGATTATCAAAAAACAAAATGGCCTTAATTATTTCATAGATATTTCTCATTAAAATAATACTCTGTGTTCTTAGACATTTCTTAGTTTGTAATTTTTCTACAGAGTGAAACAAAATTTTGAAATTAACTGAAGAACCAGAGATATTTAATATAAATTGGTCATGATGATAATTAAATAAGTCAAAGTCATATTTTTTCTTCTTAATAAATATGAAAGAGACTCTCATTAATAGTGGTCTGTTTTGAATAAACTTGTGAGAGAAAGTAAATGATATTCATAATCCCTAAAACAATAAGGAAAATAAATGCATAAATTGAAACTCATGAATATCAGAAGGCATTAATGGGAAGGATTTCTTTCACAAATCAGAACCTATTAGGGAACAGTGTGTTCCACTAAATGCTGAAGCAAGAATTTGTTTAAAGAATAGCTCAGATGAGCATGTTTAGGAAAACATGCCTTCAATTTTTTCAATAGGCTTAATGTTTAAATTATCTTACAAGTAAAAAGTCAAATATTATATATTTAATTAAAAGAGACATGCAGATTATGACAGTGGGAACATAAGGAAAGCAAAATAAATATTTATAAAATAAATAAAAATTAAATTCAGGTCTTTGAATGAAAAAGTACAGTGTAGTTACTAATTTAAACCAAGAATGTTTTTTTAAACACAGCTAAAAAGCTTAAAAACTAGAAAATAACAGTCAATTTTAAAATAGACATTGCGATTGTGAAGGTCATTTGGAAATATGCCATCTGAAACAAAAATATGATGAAAATTGACTATTTCAGTCATATAGTAACATGTAATAAAACATTGCACTAATTCAAATACTTGTTCTTAGTACATTAATAATATTTCAGTTGAACTGAATAGAGAAAAAGTGACAAATTTTTTAAAAAGAAATGTAATGTATAATAAAGTTGACTTTTAATTAGTGGTAAAAGTTCTGTGTGTGTGTCTGTGTGTGCATCTATCTATATACATATATATGTTCATATTCTTGGGGCAGCTGGTTAGCCATGTTAGAAAACATAAATTTCACATTTACCTCACTCTGTAAGCCAAAATACATCCCACGTGTTCCAGAAATTTGAATATAAAATAGTAAAACTATGAAAGTAGTAAAAGAAAAGGGAAGGAAGTATTAATATTCTTAGAATGAAATATTTGAAGCCATAAACAAACAATAAAACAAGAGTAATCATGTAAAATGTAGATACTTTAACATAGCATTTTTTTTAAAAGATGAAAGTCTTTTTGCAGTGCACTTTACAGAGGAATGGCTCATGTTCTGGAAAGAAAAGCCTTTCTTGATCTGACCCAGAGCTTCTCTGCCAAGAACAATTACCAACACCCATGTCCTGCCTTGCTCTTCTCATCTCACTGACCATCATTGTACCTAACATTCCAAATACCCTCCTTCTCACGGCGTTTGAATTACTATTGCATCCAACCAAAACGTGTTCTTTCAGATGTCTGCAGAGCTCATGCCCTCGTGTCCTGCTCACCTGTCTCCTCTTCAGGGGCCCTCCTGACCCTCATAGCCACATTAACACCCTTGGCACTCTTTACACCCTTCCATCCTAGTTGTTTCTATAGCACTATTGTTTGCCTCACATAATATTATTTATTTATTTATCGTTAACTTTCCTAACTAGTCTCAGGGTTATTGTGAATAGGAACATCATGCTTTTACTTGTAGTGGTGAAAAAAATAAAATTTTAATGGCACACAATTTTAAAAGATATGGGGAAACATAAAATTTCTTTAGAGAATGATGACACTATCCAAATTTGTTCTTTTATCTTTGGCTGAAGAGGTACAGATCTAAGATTTGATCCAACTAATACACTCACATGTATATAAATATATGTGAATTGTGGTATTGTTAGTGATAATAATAAAAATAAATACAATCAAAATGTCCATTGGAGGCCAATTGAACAAATTCCTGAGCATCAAAAATAATATATCAAACACTGGTTATGAAGAATAACATAGGTTCATAATTATGCTATGAAAAGTGAACAAGTTAAAGGAAGAAAAGTAGTTTAGAAATCCAGTATGTGTAATTGGCTTTCATTTATATGAAGCACAAATAAATAAAACCAGGAAGTTGATAGCTATCACATCACAGGGAGTAGAACAAGATATATAAGGTGAAAGGTAGACCTAATTCCAATATACCTTTTTGTGCTGTTTCATTTCACCACTTTCTGGGTCATTGACAATCTCAAGCAACCACAATGGGAAAGAGAGGCAGAGAGAGGGCAGGATGTGTGCTCACCTTGGATGGCAGTCAGACTGCCTGCAAAGACAGAGAGAGGGCATGGGGTGATGTCTGTCTGCATAGAGTAATGGGAAACCAAAGAGGAGGTTGGATCCAATCCAAGTTTCCCAGCCAGTTTTTATGGAAACCAATTTCAGGTCAGTTTTGTTTAACTCTCCTCAGTCCCTAACAAGATTGTCTAAAGAGGTTGACAATAGGATCTGAAAGCCTATGTAACAATAATTTACCGAAATTCACATATAGATATGCAATATTAGGGTTACCTAATGGGATTATTTCTACATTGGAAAGTGGATTTTCTAAGAAGTAAAATATTTTTATATTCAAATGTATAAAACATAAATTATGTGTCTAAGTTACAGATCTTTAAGAAGTAACTATACTTATATAACCTTTCTTCTCTCAGAAGAGAAACTATAATTTTTTTTCCTTGGGGGCCTACGACATGTACATTTACACAATATATTCATTTCTACATTTAGTTTGATCCACTAGAAATTCTGCCTAAAGTGGGTTGTAATGGAGACCTCTGGGTCTGATTTACATGCTTTCATTTTTCCCATGTAGTTTGAAAACATTATAAAATATATGTGTGAAAATGTATGCTATCAGAATGAATTTTAAAGCTGAAAAAATCAATAAAACATTTCACCACAGTTGACCCAGACAATTCTAATATTTTGCTTTAGGAAACCGTAATTGTTTCCTTTAATAAAATTAAGAAAATCGTAAGTAAAGCTTTAAATAAAACCACTAGATTTCTTATTCTGAAGTAATTTCATTCTATTACTACATTTTATTATATGACACATTTACAATTGAATAATGTAATGCTACAAGGTTTTCATTTTTTTTTAAATTATTACTCCATCAAAGATATTTTGAAATTCCTTTGATGTTCACAGCCTTAACATTTTTTGGTTGTTATCCTCCTACAGTTATACTTTGGTTTATTAAAACAGTTTCTAATAGTAGTCCTGCTTCTAGTCCATTTGACTCATCTGAGTTTGTAATGCTCTTATTTCATTCCTATGCTAAAGCATCTTAAATGATTACCTACTGTTCAAAGGATAGAGTTTCAAAGACTTTACCAAGGAAAGTCTTTAAGACTGTGAGTTTTATAATATAACCAGGTTACCCAGTGTACTGCTAATTGCAGGAAACTGGTCCCAATTTGTGGGCTCCAAGGCCTGGAACCAGGGCTGTTCATTGGATGTGAGCCAAAAGCTGGAGGAACTGAACTTGAACCAGGCATATAAGAAATTCAGACCACAAAGCCAGGCCAGTTTTTCCCCTGCCCATGAAACATCAACAGACACCAAAGCAGGAATCAAAGTGGAAGCATGGAGAGAACCGAATAGTAATGCATACAAACTGTTTATCCTGAAGCAGCAGCAGTAAGGAGGAAGCTTTCAATACATTAATAGGATTGTTCTAACAATGGGAAATTCAGATAACTTAGCAGATGGAAAAATTATTTTAGAAATAAATACTATGTTTGGATAGCATATCAAGATTTATATTTTATTTATCTTTCTATATTTACATATAACATGATAGTATTTATATGAAGTTAGTTACTATGTACTATGAGCATTGCACGCATATCTCATTTCAATCCTAAAAATAATCCTATGAAGTAAGAGGTATTATTATCATCAGTTTATGGATTGCAGAGCAGAAAAAGTAAGTGAAATACCTGAAGCAACCCTATTAGAATATGGCAATGTTGGTGTTTATAGCCAGGTTTACTGATACCAGTCTATGCTTTGGGCTACTAAGTACTTTCTCCTGGCAATTACTCCTGCATATCCCCAATGCTGCAAAACTACAGATATGCTAATAGAAGCAGAGAAATCAGAAACTCCCTGTATTGCTTATCTGTAGTGGTGTAGTTATTTTCTGAATAGAACTAGAGATTAAATTTGTATTTTTCAGAGAATGATTGACTCTTTGTACAGCAATTTGTTTTCTGAACTCTTCTGCGCCCTCAGCCAAATTGTGCCCTTGGCTAGACAATTTCCTGCTGTGTATGCTGTTGGCAGGATGCATTTATTTCCTCTTGATTGGTCTACTTAGCACTTGCTAATATTCAAATAAATAATTTATTTTTGTTACTTGAGCCATCTTATCTATTTTACAGAACAATCTATTCTAGGTAATGAGCAATGATGATAAATGCAAAGTAACTTTAGCTCATTCGCCAAAGGAATATGAAACATTAAATTTTCTTTCAGTTTGTGGTAGCAAAACACTTAAAATAGAAAACATAAAGCTATTTTGGTAATATTTATTTCTCTTGCTCTTATTTAGTACTCCAGTAAGAAATAAAATATTTTCAATCATTATTGTAAAAATCTCTGTATTTAAAAAATTGTTTTCCATGTTTACTTCTTAGATGGGGAAATATTTTTGCTATGATTTATACTACCAACAATTATAATCTATTAAGACTTCAACCTAGACATTTCATTATACTGAATTATTTTGTTTTAGTCTGATGAGCATTAATGCGGCTTTTAATGTCATTGGCTTTTATATCCTTATAATGAGCTCCTTTGTTTTACTACACAAAATTGTCCTTTCACTGATGTGCTAAGGTAGATGCCTATAACAGAAGATCATCAAAATAAAATGAGATTTTGTGAGTTAACCTTCATGTTTTGATTTTTTAAGTGATTTCTGTTATCTCCCTTTCTGGCTGCAGGTGGTTTTATAGATAAACAATTGGATTAATTCAGAAACCTTAGAGCTCCTCACCTATTACACACTCATAAGGCAACAGAAGCAACAAAGTAGGTACTCTTAAGGGCTCTTCTTTTATAGATGGAAAAGTCTAATGTAAGGAGAGCTTAATTAACCAAGAAATTCTGTTGCACAAAATCAAAAAGGAAATCAAGTGAGAAACAATTTGTGAGTGGGGAAATTTTAGGAAGAGAATAGGAGCTGTGTAGAATTGCATATCAAAATGGAAAGTCTGAAGCTGATTGAAGTGGCAGTAAGAATCTTAAGAAGATTTTGAAGAAGAAAAGGATATTATTAAGAAAGGGTAAAAGAGTAACCAAAATTATTTTACATATTGTCTTTCCCCATCTCAGCTCCAACAACAAAACTGGATAGTTAGTCTAACTGCTGATGGATTCTCTCCATGTCATCCTCAGCTAAGTGTTTGCAGATCTGGAGACCAGTCAGACTTGCTCCCTAAGAAGAAAACTTGTTCCTAATCAGTTGACTGTCCCCACCTTTCTTATCCTGTTCTTATCCTACCTTATTGTTGTGATAGGAGATCATGAGGTTTAGACTACAGGAGAAGGAATTGGCTCTGGGTTTGCAAAGAAACAAGTTGTAGTTTGTGTGTGGCAAGAAGATCATGGATTGTGTGTAGATTAAAATAAATTCTTGCTTACTGGAAAATGCAGTGTAGGAATCTTATAAAAATTCCTGTATTATGGTTTCTCTTTTCTCTGAAGAAAACAGAAATATGCTCAAATGTATAGCAAAATGGAAAGATTTACAAGAGTGGCAAAAATCTTGGAAAACCTCAAAGTCAAAGTGATCAGAAAAGGATGCAATTAAGACAAAATAAAAAGGGCACGTCTGAAATCTGGACTGACTTCGAAATCCAGGCTTGAGGTTTCCAAGGGACTATTTTGGAATAGGGAAAAGACAGATAAAGGAGAAATATGAACATTGACATTGAATGTAATCTGAGTGAAAATGATGGAACGTTATTTTAGGATGAAAGGAAGATGTGTGGAGGAAGTGAAATAAGCAGCGAAGTTGTGAAGTTAAAAAGGAGAGGGAAGAAGGCAATGAAATATTGGAGGAAAAGGTAGAGTCAAATGAGACTTCTGAAAAGTCCTCCATAAAAGCAATGAGTAAACCAGCAAAAAAAAGGCAGAAAGAAAGAAAGAAAGGGGTGGGAGGAAGGAAGAAGCTGTCAGAATCCAACAAGTTCAGAACGCTAGAAATTAACAAAAACTTTAGTAACCCACACAGCACTCATTATAGAAAAGTGGTTGAATCTTAATTGAGACCACCAGCTTTTGTGGCATTTCCCCTTTTGCTATTCTCACTGCTTGCTCTCTAGCTCCATGGTAGTCTTGAAACATAACAGTTCACATTTGTAGTGAACACTGGTAAAGGGGCAGCCACTGAAGACAGCAGAAGAGGGTTAGAGCTCCTTCAATGACTTTTCCTAAAGAATTGCCAGTGTCTGACTTACCTGTGGTTCCTGGGAGATGCCACCTGCAAAGCTATCTGTACCGACATGACATGACAACGCTCACTCAAATGAGCAGCCTTTTCCCCTGTGGGTGTGGAAGGGGAATATTTGCCATAAAAAAAACCTACAAATAATTGTTTAACTTCCAGTTTCCATGAAGCAGTTGAAGCAGTGGATAACAGTTCTGGCAAACCATATTATAAACAAAAAGCATAAAAGGAAAAACTGGAAATAAGATTCCAGAAGGCTTTGACATACTCTGAAATATTACTGGGAATTTAGAAAGCCACATGCCTGCATAAAGCACATCCTGCAGGCAGTGTTCTCTCCCTTGTGGAAAGACAAAAGAATGCCCAGGCTCTTTTCTGGAGGCACTTGTGGCTCTGCAATACTAGAAAGTGAAGGCAAAAGCAGACTTGACAAATCCCAGGCTTCATGTTGAAGGTATGCCCCAATGTGCATACACAGCCTCTCAGATAAGACTGATGGTATTTTTACCGAAAGTCAATTGTTCATATACAGTGGGGATCCACTTCTAGACTCCATCATGTTCCATTGATTTATCTATCTTTACATCAATAACGAGTTTTCTGATTACTATATGCTATAGACTGTGTCTCCCCCCAGAAATTCATACGTTGAAATCTAATCTCCAGTGCAATAGTAACAAGTTGGGCCCTTGGAAAGTGATACAGACACAAAGATGGAGTCTTCACAAATAGATCAGTGCTCTTATATCTTGCACTCTTTCTGCTCTCCGAGGCTACAACGGAACATCAACAATCTGTAACATGGAAGAGGGCCCTAAACAGAACTGACCAAGGTCACACCCCATCGCAGACTTCCAGACTCCATTACCATGAGAAGTAAATTTCTGTTGCTTTTGAGTCGCTCGGCCTATGATGCAGTGTTATAACAGAAAAAGACATTGTAGATTTATAAACTTTTCCCTTCTTTTTCGAAGGCTTTTTGCTATTGTTATTTAGATACTTTTAATTTCCACATGAATTTAGAATCCACATGTCAATTTTTATGAAATCATTTTTATATAAGGATTGCTTTGAATATATTGTTCAGTTTATGGAGAACTGACATTTTAACAATGCTGGGCCTTCGGACCAACAAAGAATGTACCTCCATTTATTTCATTTTTAAATTTTTTTCTCAACATTATTTTGCAGTTCTCAGTGCTCAAGTAACTCCCATATTTTATTGGATTTGTCCCTATTTTAATCATTGTGCCAATTTAGGTGGTATTTTTCTGTTTTAATATCATACTGCATTATAAATATATATTAATAAAAGTGATTCATGCACACTGATCTTGCATTCAGCAAATCTTGCTGAATGCATTCATTAGTTCTAGCAGCTCTGTTATACATTCCGTTGGATTTTCTACATAGATGGTCATGCCATCTGTGAATCAAAACGTTTTTGCACTTCCAATGTTCCATGAGGGAGTGCAAAGTTAGTTGAAGAGACTGTCATTTTTAGATTGAAATGTACTGTCTCTTTAGTTAGCTTTCTAGTTAGCCCTTTTCTAGTTTTATTCATTTTTATTTTTAATTAGGAATGAATGCTTGATGTTGTCAAATGTGTTTTAATGTCTACTGAAATGATAATGTGTATTTTTAATTTTAGGTCTTTTAATATAGTGACATATGTAGATTTATTTTCAAATGTTGAACCAGCCTTGTATGCTTGAGATAAACTTCACTTCATCATGAATGATTACTTTTTATATATATCTGATGCTGATTTGCTAATCTTTCAATGAGAATTTTGTTGTTAATGTCCATAAAAGACATTGTTCTATATTTTTCTTGTAATAGCTTTATTAGTTTTGGTAATGTGTAATGCTGGCCTTAAACAATGAAATGAAAGATACTCCTATATTTTCAGTTTTTTGGAAAATGTGTATAATTTCTTCCCTAAATATTTGGCAGCATCACCTGTGAAGTCATCTAGAACTGAAGTTCTATTCGCCTAAAAATACAATATGTTTATTAGATACAGAGCTATTCGTACTTATTTTTCTTGAGTGAGCTTTGGTAGTTTGGGTCTTTGAAGAAATTTGTCTGTTTCATTCTATAAAGTTGTTCATAGTATACCATTATTGTTTTTTTTTTTTGATATCTATAAACAATGCTCTTCAAAGTTCTTCACTCCCATGAAAGCCTTTAAAGACATTTTCCCTAATTGCTTCTCCACTAGAATTTTAATTACATGAATATATTTAATGGGTACAATTAGATGGCTTCTAATTGCATTGATTAGATTCTAATTGATAATTCTAATTGATATGTATAGAGAAGTAACACCATCACTCCAATCAAGGTAAAAAAACATGTCTATCAATTTCAAAAGATCCCTCCTGCATCCCACCTTTTCTTTGGCGGTGAGATACTTAACTTGAGATGTACCATCCTAACAAACTTTTCAGTATACAGTACAATAGTGTTAACTACCGGCCTTATGTTGTACAACAGATCTCTGGAACTTGCTCACCTTCTTTTATTGAAATGCTATACCCGTTGAACAATAGTTCCCATTCCCTGACCCTGGTAACCATCAATCTTCTCTGTTTTAGATACCTCATGTACATGGGATGGTGTAGTTTTTGTCCTTCTGTGACTGGCTTATTTCAGTTAGCATACTGTAAGGGAATTTTGTCATTTACAACAACATAGAACAAAGAAACAGATGATATATGTGAATAAAATCATCTCCTTGTGAGATTATGAATTCCTATTACAGGAAGGTCTAAGTCTATAAGTGTGTTGTGCATTTTATCTTATATTAAGAGGAATCTTTAAGGATATAGATATATATATAAACATATACAAATAAGTATAAACATATACAAATAAGTATACACATACAAACATCTAAAGACATGTTTTTAACCATATCAGATGCTATGATTCTTAATCTAGTTTCTATTAATAACAAATCATTTTATATAACATTGAAATGGGAAAATTTCCAATTAAAAATAAATTATTTTGGTTTTTCAATAATAATAAAAACAATGTGTATTTTTCTAAGCTGTCTCTTTAGTTTTCCTTTTTTCTCAGATCATAAACTTACTCTGCATGTTACTATATTTATTAAATATTCTATTTATATTCCTTTTGTAGTTTTGCTCAGGATCATTGTGTTATTGCTTCAGTGGTTATAATTTTTCATTGAACATTTTTTTAAAAATTTATTAAATTAAAAAACACTAATTGCAGAAAATGTCTTGTTAAATGATATGTATATCAAATAATAAATTATTACTTTATAAAGAGTATAAAAGCTATATATGGCGATAGTACTTTCCACCAAGCACTCTTTACAGCACCTATTATGTTATATTCATCAGTCGTAATTTGTAGCAATGATCAAATGTCTGACAGAGGTCACAGAAAATAATAAAATGACAGATTTAAAACAATAATAGCCAGTACCTTTATATCATCCTCTAGCACTTATAGAATACTTTCATAACTTCATTCTCACAAAACACTCTAGAGTAGTATGGTAATATAATTCTTGAAAATATGTGCATATGGATTCAAAAGTCTGAACAACTCAGGCTAGGGTTGTAGTTCAGTGGTAGAGTGTTTGACTCCACGTGTGAGGCACTGGGTTTGATCCTCAGCACCACATAAAAATAAAAATAAAGGTATTTTATCCATTTACAAGTAAAAAACTATTAAAAAACAAAAGTCTGAGCAACTACATATATTCATAAAACCTTCTTTGGTAAGCTTAGAACCTGTGAGTATAGATACACAAAAGCTTGGTATCCATCCTAAATGTCTGGATTTTCATTGATACTTCCTTTGTAACTAGAGATTGGTTCTTGCATCCAATCCAAAAGACATATGTAGCTGTTTCAGCAAAAGATAAATGATACATATTTCTACTCTTAAAACTTTCCAACCATTGCTACAAAGGAAAAGATAGTATAAAACTTTCCTTACTGTCTAAAGTCCAACTAACAGCTAGCACCTCCTTCTTGGTTAGAAATGGCAGGAAAAAATCCATCATGTTTGAATTAAATGATGAAAAAGTGGCCATTCTAACCATGAATTCTCCATCTTTACAAGAAATCTACATCTGACCCAGACCAAGAAACTAGTGGACTTTTAGGATCCCCAGATGAGAGTTCTGCATGCCACATCATTACCAGCATGCCCAAGTCTGGATTTCTTTTCTCAGTAGCATGTCAGACATGGAGTCCATTCCATGGGAAGCTATATGGTTAAAGGTAGAGGGTATTGTAACAAGAGGCTCTAAAAATCAAGAGCTCCTGAAATCAATATTGTTTCATTTGCATGTGTGAAGACATTAATCTTCCATATTTAGAAAAAATAAAATGCTGGTGCACTGAGGATATGGGGATAGTAAGAGAGGCATAGTAAATAGAACCCAAAGAAAATTGTGCTGGATTGTAATCTTTGTTAAAATTACTTGGCCTCTATATCCAAATTTTATCATTTGCAAAATATGAGAATTAAATGAGTTATTATGAACAGTACTTGGCACATACTGAACACTTCAGAAGTCAATAAACAATTAGGATTTCTTAAAGTTTGGCATTTTCACAATTTGTATCTCTTCTAGAATCCAAGGTTTAAGCAATTATCTCAAAAAATTTAGAAAGCTATCAGCTAATAGGAAAATAATATTTATCTGTATTTCTATCTCTGATAGAGAGTTTTGATGAGGAGCTCTCCAGACACATAAATGGCGCTGTTACAGATTAGCACTGACCAATGAATGGTTCTGGTTGGAATAACTGCTATGCTATGATGTCAAACAAAACTCAAATCTCGGTGCTGAAAAGGACAAAGGCTCATTTCTGAGATACATGTCATCATTAATACAGGTTATCCGTGGGATCTTCTCACCAGGGTCACTCAAGGACTTAGCCTACAGAGCAGCTATCATCTTGAATTTGCTGACTGTACTAGAGTTAAAATAAATAAATAAATAAAATGTTCTGGGTAGTTTTTCAGTATCATATCATCCCACTTGACTCATTGTCTAAAATCAGGAGACCAGGGTGTTCAGTCATTCCTGTTCCCCAAGTGAATGAGAATCAAATGTCTGGGAAGAGCATTAACAAACACCTTACAAATAACTCGCATGTGGGCCAAAGGGTAGGGGTGGGAATGGGAAAGGAAGCAGACAAATGATGAAGTGGAAAAACCGCTGTAATTCTGAGTCTGTACAGCATCTCTTTCCCATCCTGTCTTACTCCTCAGCCTTCACACAAACTTATAAACTTCACACCCAGCAAGCATTCCCATCCAATTATCTGTTTTTTGAGAACAGAAATAAAGAGAAACACCAGTTCTAATCTAGCAATTTTTTGTGTTCCTAGATCAGCCAAAGTGTACAGCTCTGTAGGATAGAATTATTGTCACAATAGTTTGGCTATGACATTAGGAGCTACTCCTTGATTTATCACATGTGTAAAATCTACAGAATTTTCATTTGTCTAAAGGGCCAAGGGATGACTACTTGAGTGTCAAATTTCCTTTGCATATAATCATTACCATAGCGGCAGGGAAAAAGAAGTAGCATCATTAAACTAAGATAAAAACAAATAAAATTAAAATGCTCCTCTGTATATATCACCCTTCATCTTCCATTATCTGAGCTGACTTGAGCCCTCAGACTTCCATGGGCCTGCTAAGCACCTCCTCAGGATGCCTGTGGCTCTTTGTATAACTTAACACCTCTTTACACCTCTTTAGACAACTTTTTCTTATTTTGTTTTGCTTCAGTCATATAAAAACTTTGGGAAGGAGAGAGGGAATTTCTTGACTGGCTAGGATCCTGAATGCACATAGGGCCAGAGCCCAATTACTAACATACTTTGGGGACATACAACAATGTCACTATCGCAGAAACACACATGTGCTGCTCAATCGCCAACGTCATTCTTAGTAACAAAGACATTTTTTTCCCTAAGCATCTTTTGTGAAAACAGCTATTGGAGGTAAAATTGGTCCTATTTAATTAACTTTTTACTTCCAACCCTGAGGCACACAAGAAAATAATGAAAAATCACCACAAAACAGTTGGTGACCACGTACAGGGTCTTTTTTTTTTTTTTTTTTTGCAATAATCTAAATGTTTTGTTTCTATGCAAAAGCATTTTCCCTTAGCATTTTAGTTATCAGAAAACTCAATTTTATTAAGATAAAGTAAAATAGTAGAGAAGTGTTACATTGTTCACCTTTTCATTCAATTGCTTATTTATGTTTGTTTTTATGTTTTCCATTGCTCTAATTCTATTTGGTGCACTTGCATTTAGTTCCTATTTTTTAAATATTCTGAATTTTCTCCACCTCCTCTCAATTTTGATGTTTATATCTTTTCTCCAAATAGTCATTTTGTATCATTAATGTAAAGCAGCAGAGTGAAGAAAGTTGATGTTTCTAGCTCTCCTCTTATATGAGAATGCAACTTGTATTCAATTTACTTATATTTGCTCATTTATCATATTGTTCAGTGGAATTTGAACAGAATTCTGCCATTTAATGAACTGAAAACAGTGATTTTGTAAACACTTACATTGGAATAATACAGAGAACTTAGATTGCATGATAATATTGGTATGGCAATATATATCATTATTAGTATTTGTGGTTAATTACACTGCTATATTGATAAAGTGCAAAATAACCCTGACATGGTTCTCTTTTTTATATGCCCTTTCCTCTGTGCTACAGAAATCACAATGAGTAATAACAAGAGAGGTTAATCAACACTTTAAGAGAAATGAAAGCAGTTAATATTTTGTTGATGCTATTTATAATTTTGAATTTGTGGTTTTAATGAAAATATTCCACAGCGAGAAATTTACAGAAAACTCAATTAATTAATAAAATCTCCCCTGCAGATTATTATTTCTCTCAGTACCTAGAACTTGTATCAAAAATTCCTCTAAACCAAACCAAGTACACCTTCACTTTCTGTCATACTCAAAGGACAAAAGTGATATCAAAATAAATCAACTTTTAAGAGAGTTGTCAAGGATGTCCTTTCTATAAGGACAAATTTCTGTACTTTTCCATAGATGGAAGCTAAACAACTATTTCCTTGAGTATGCAAAATTGGAGCAAAAAGCAGGTCATTTAAGGTAAGTGCACAATGCTCCCATGGTAGCAGTATGCATCAAGGGAAGGAAGGTGGGAATAACGTGAAGGTGGTCATACAGAAAGAGTCAATTAAGGTTAATAATATTGACTTCAGAATAGAAATACAACTCTGAAAATGAAGGTGACAGGATGAGGTATAAATGTTTTGGGGGAAATTTTTGCATATGAGAATAACACGACCAATAATAGATACTGAATCCTATCATAATCAGACATTAAAAACAGGTTTTGATTACATCATCTGAAATTGAGCATGCTACTTCATGTTTCCATGAGTTTTTATAATCTATACATCTAGCTGGATTCTTTTCTATGATTTATTCTCATGGAGTATTTGTATTCAATTTCAAAACCAGTTTAAATATTAATCCGTCTTTGTGACTTCGCTGGGACCAGTTAGAATTGATCTCTTCCTACTTTATGCAACCTCTGAAGTATGCTTACTTGTTTACATGTCGTTCTGGTCAAACAGTGGGCTTTCACCTGAAGGCAAGGAATTTCTCCATGTTCTTTATATATAATGTTCTTGGTGGATATCAGGTAAGATGTAAATGTGTGACAAAGTAAGGATTCATAGGATTGTATTGATTATAATCCATAATAACCTCTTTCTTGTATGAAAGAGTTATCAAGACCAATTGTCGTCTTTCATTCCTTTTGAGTTTAAGATGCTACAAACATCATTGTACCTTTTGTGCTGGCAGGAGGACACATATCCAGGTCATTTAAAACACTTTTACAGTACAATGGAATAAGAGGTTTGATGGTGAAGAATAGATCACATGAAGCTAATGAAAGGAAGGAAAATTGCAACACAGATCTCCAGTTGCAGATGTTTGGAGCTACATGGGAGAAAATCAGGTGAGTTAGTTAAGGAAACAGCAGGCTTCCGTTAAAGCTTTACAACAAAGAAAAAGAATAATGGTCTTGAAAGACCAAACATGAATATTGTTTTGATCTCTATTCAGTCTTCCCTTTGCTTTAACTATGAGGTTACTGACAAAATTGGACCTCCTCTCTCAGCAACTTCTCAGTAGGCTTTCGACCATACACTAAGCTGCTCTCTCTATGACTGCTCTGTATTCAACTCTCCCAATGGTCTGTGAGTTTCCTGAGGAAAGAACTCTGTTTTATTTTTTTTTTGTCTTTTTCCTTACCAAGCATTATAATTTATTTGAATAAACATATAGAATTTTAGTAATTTAACAAATAACTAGTATTAGCTAAAGGGGACTTAACCATACATGAATATATATGCAGAAAATTCAATACCAGAAAATAATATTGAATTCATGTGAAGAGTAACCAGTGGTACTACAATAACTTGAGAAAAACAGAATTGAATGTTGGGAAGGACTAGGAAAATTCTAGAAATATTTTAAAATTTTTTTCAATATTTTTCTACAAACTCTTCTTTAGAAAATAAATAAAATGAGAAACAAAGAAAAGAAAGCTATATTTTCAGATGTTCAATGAAAATTATCTTTAATAGTGAAATTTGTAAACAGACTAAATTTCATCAAAATGATAAATTGATCAATTATTATATAGTAGCTCAAAGAACTATTCATACAGCAATTAAAATGATAATTATGAAGATGTTGCACAGACACACAGAAGAGTTATTATAAAATTTAAAAGAAAAGAAGCCAACGCATCATTGTAAATGCTATATGATTGCAATTATGTTAAATATATATACAACTAAATGAAGAAAGGGAGGCAACAAAATACTTTATAGGCATGGTTTTATGATGGTAAAATTATGGTTGTTTTTAATTTTAAAAAATATCTTTCAATGTTATAGTATTTAAAATAAAGAGAATGGACATAAAACTTGAGTTGTTTTATTTTTTTTTATCCTGGGAAATTAAGATGAAGACTCAAAAAAAAAACAGTTTTCCTTAAAAAAGTGCTTGTAAAATAATTCTTGCCTTCACTATTCTTTAAATGTTTTCTATTTAAAGTGGATATTTCCATATAAACACCTACTTTATTCTTTGAGCATTTCTGTTTTGCTTCCTTTACATCAACTATGACTTAAGACCACACAAAATTGTTTTCTTATAATTATACAGGTCTAAATCCCAATTCAGGTCTCACTGGAGTACAATCAAAATGTTAGAAGGGTTTCATTCCTTCCTAAAGTTTCTAGGCAAGAATCAGTTTGCTTACGTGTTCCTGCTTCTGGAAGACACTCAAATGTCTTAGCCTGAAGCTCCCTTCCTGTCTTCAAAGCCAGTAACATGTCCTCTGACTCTTCTCCCATGGTCTTATTTCTGTCTGAGTACAATCAGGAAAGTTTTCCATATTTAAATATTAATATACTTAGATTCATCCACCCAGATGATCCAGAAAAATCTTCCATGTCAGGATCCTTAACCTTAATCCTATCTGCAAAGTCATTTTGCCGGGTAAAGCAATATGTGTACAGGTTTAGGAAAAATGGATGTGGAAATCTTTGGGGTAGTTGGCACTATTCTGCCTACCACATTCCCTAGCTCATACATGTCTAAATAACTATCCAACTTTATGGAATGATCTTAAATCTTGTTTTCTTAAGCTATTTGTTTGTATGGAAAGATATTTTTCTATACTCTATCAAATCATCTGCTAGTTAAAAGAACTTAGTTATGAATCTTTAAAAGCCATTAGTAAATCTCTGTCCCTTTTTTCCTTCTTTCATGAGTATTTCACCTAAAAGGTACTAGGTGAGATACATGCTAGAGGAGTACATGCTGGAAAGAAAATAGGTGCTGTGGCCTTATGTAATGAAATACAAAAGTGTATGCATGTGTGTGTATGTGACGGATGAGGGAGGATGGGCTTACTGTTGCAGCCATCTACCATGGGATGTGACTTGAGGGTGGGGTAAGGAGGTCAGACATGGTCTGGTTAGGGTTGTAAAAGGTTGAGAGGGTTAGGGGGCCATTCTTGCAGCCAATCTCTGAGCAGTCATACTCAAGAAGTGTGAGAGGGACCTCCATGGAAGGGGTATGAAACAGTGCAAGCAGCTTTGGTGTGAGGTATTAGAAATCTGAATGGGTAGAAAGGGTGTCTGAATGTGGAATGATCATGACCCCAACAGCGCAAGTATAGCACCGATGGCATACACATTGGGAGGAGCAGTGCACAGCAGTAACATCTATGACTTGGCAGAACGTCAAAGCCTGAGAAGTGTGACAGCACCCTTAGTACATAGGAACACCATAGGGCTGGGTTCCGAATCTGTTCATGGTGAAGAAGGTGTCAATGGCCCAATTCAGATGCTGTGTCCTGAGATCAATAAGTTTAGTTCTCCTCCAAACCTGGAGGAGAGTTTTATAGCCCAAGTGTGGTAAGTAGGACAAATCTCAAAGGTTAACCATGAACATGAATAGAATGTTGAAGGCTGACATGCTGAGATAGGAAGAGTATCCACACGGTGAGGTGGAGGGGGAGGAAAACTGACTGCATACAGTGAGGATTCATCAAGAAAGTAAAAGTATTAGGGATTCTGAAAGCCAGGTTTCCCATGGTTGGAAAAAAGAGTTTATAAAGGAGGACAACTAGAATAAAAATTTTAGCATTGCTATTGGATTGGAATTGGGAATATTTGTGTGAATTCAAAAGTTTTAATGCATATGGATGTTATAGAAAAATATCTACAGGGGTATGTGTGTATGTGTGTGTGTGTATGTGTGTGCGTGTGTGTGTGTGCATGTTTACATTCCCTAGCTCCATTCACTGAGAGGGCCTTGAAGTACCATGTCTCTATAGAAATGAGGATACAGAGCCCCAATTTTGTTTTCTAAGTCATTTTCACTAAAAGTAAACACACTTTCAACCAGGCACAGTGGTGCATGCCTGTAATCCCAGGAGCTCAGGAGGCTAAGGCAGGAGGATTGTAAATTCAAAGCCAGCCTCAGCAATTTAGCAAAACAATAAGCAACTCAGGGAAACCCTGTCTCTAAATAAAACACAAAAAAGGGTTGGGGATTGGCTCAGTGGTTGAATGCACCTGGGTTCAGTCCCTGGTACCAAAAAAAAGGAAACACACTTTCTTGAATTGATATATAATTTTATGACTAAGAAAGGGAGTATATAAAATGAATCACTCACATTATAATGTGAATAAAAATAAGGAAGTGCTCAAATAATCATGGGGATATATCAAAAGTCCACACACTCACACAACATGCATGCATACACACACACATACACACATGCACTCTACTATAAAACCAGTTTGAATAGACTCTCAGTAGTTAGATTAAAGAAAATTTGTGTTTCTAAATAATAATGATATTAACAGATTTTAATCTAATACATCAAGTTGAAATCAATTTATCCATAGCATAAATGTATGCATATATAGAAAAAAATCTTCCCAAATAATGCAATAAAAAGAATGAGGGTCTTTGAAGAAAGCCATCTATGTTGGCTTCCAATGGCATAATATTCATCAGGAAACAATAATGGTGGTAAAAATTTGATGTAAAATAGAAACATTTACATAATCTCAAAGCATCTTCCCATGTTGCACTGACTGATTATAAATTGGGAAAAAGTAATTTCATTGTGGTGAAAACTAGGAGACACTACCTCAATCAAATGCTCAAAATTAACATCATCAAAATGGAACAAATCAAATCATTTACCACCTGATAAGATGCAATCACACGATGTTACTTCTGTGATATTCCTGCCAAAGCCATTTAATCGAAGGAAACATCAGATAAGCCCAAATGGAAAGACATTTTCTAAATAACTGGTTTAAAATCTTCAAAAGTGTCAAGGGCATGAGAGAAAAGACAAGGCACAGGAAGGAGGTGAAAGGAGATTGAAGATACAGAGCATCTAAATAT